>VOPJ01009365.1:0-29656 GCA_014673585.1 Semibalanus balanoides
CGATGGCGCAGCTGGTACGGATCTTATCCAACTAATGCATAACAAATAGAAGTTTGCATTCTGGCTAGTATTTGGGAGCTCCATTACCAGACATGTGTCTCGATCTGGGATCCAGCTGTGATTTTGATCTCTTTGTCCTGTGTCCCAGAATCCACACAATCCATCCAGGTACGCAATAAGCCAAGGAATCCACAAAGTTCTCAGATCCTGATATATTTTAAGCGGAGGGATCCACTGGGATCCCAGATCTAACTTCGGTATCAAGGCATATTGGTATGTACTTTAATCTTTCTAGTTTAATAGTATTGAAAAATATTTACAATATACATATATGTTTGGTAACAGGTACACCTTACTGCTTACATGGTAATTTGCAGGAACTATGATCTACTTAGTACATACTACATACGCAAAATAGAGACCACAAATGTTGATGTCAGTCCCTGCATCTTGTGTTACAAGACCGGAGGCTCGTTTTAAATTAGAGATACACTGAGATCCCAGATCCTAAAGCAATTTACGCCGAGGGATCCAGAAGGATTCTAGATCCTCATACATTTTACACAGAAGGATCCACTGGGATCCAAGATCTTCATGCATGTTATACCGAAGGATCCTCTGTTATCCCAGATCCCACTTCGGGATCCAGGCACAAGTCTGTCCATTACTAATGTACTTGTTCTGGAGTTGGAAAAAAGGTGGTTTGATTTGCGTCGACCCATATTGGAGGTCTGCAAGAAAAAGAAGTACCTACATAACTTTGTAACGCTCTGTTGAAGTTAAACTGATTTAACTGATCAAACCAAACACTGGTAAGTTTAGAGATAACTTTTTGTTTTACTTTTTTATATAAATTTAGTGCAAATGCTTTGATAAAATAAATTATCACGATAAGGACCTACGCTAGGCTAAGCTTTTTTCAGGCCCTGACCCCACCATCCGATTGCGCAATTCCAGTCACCGGCAGAATTTAGAGACGAAAGTTGAACGTCCCCTAACGACTGAGGACATAGGCGTAGGAGCTGGGGGGCAGGGGGGGGAGGAGGCAACTGCCTCCAAACATTTTCGAAGATTTTAACATTACGCCTATGGACGTTGCATGGAAAGAATCAACTTCAAAATGCCTTTTGCCCCCCTCCCCCCAACTTCAAATGAGTTCCTACGCCACTGACTGAGGACGGTCCGCCCGGCTCGCTGGCTTCATCTGACCTTTGACGCGGCCGCTGCCACTGGCCACAGGTCATCCCCGCCAGGAGCAAACAGTGAGCGCCGATGCGGCTCGAACCCACCTTGCCAGGATAGGTGAGATGATCTGTAGTCTGCAGCGCTCTCCCGACTGAGCTACACGGGCGGACAAACCTTCCTCGTGCTTCATCATTTGTAACAATCACATAGCGTTCCAATTCCAGTTCGATCGAGACGCGAGTATGTTTGCCATTTTTATACCTTTTCAGCTCGAGTTTTCTGGACGAACTCCAGACATTGTTGTTGCAGGCAGTTCCCCCGCCTGGTCCCCTGCTGGCGTGCGAGTTTGTGTTATTTCAGTCGGCCATTTCAGCGTGTTATTTCATTGGCCCACCATTTCTGCCCCTTCCACTGTTTGGTTTGATCGATCATCCACCACGATATCAAGAATGCCGACTGCGTGGAAGATCCGAACAGAACTTCACTCCGATCACTCTTATACACGTTTTTATCGCTCTTTGATAACTGCGCCCAAGTTTGAGTTTTCCAACATTATGGCTCATAAAACATGTTACTTGAACTGATCGAGTCTTTGGGTGAACAGTGAAATTTGAGCTGATTATTACTATCCAAATTAGGTAATGTAACACAATTTGCTTTTTAACTAGCTCAGTAAGTAATTATTTTATTGTCGTCGTATGCACACAAAATATGCTTTGTACAGCTCATGTACTTATTCACTGTCTGTCATATGCAATGTACTTCCCATCAGTGAGACGTATTTATCAATTCATCTGGGGGGGGGGGGCAACAAGCCCTTGGGCACAAACACCAGAACATCAATGGGGATCATCGTTAAGGCCATTGTTGAGAAAGTTGGGTAAATTAAAAATAGCAAAATAATTGATGAAGTTACAAAATTAATTACATAAATAAAATCAAAAATTCAAGTTTAAGTTTATTTTTCACTTGAATCATTTATTCGGAAAAAAATTTACCGTTTATAATATATTATAATATATAAATATATAATACTGTGTATAGCAATCACATGACAAATATGATATAATGATGGTGACGAAAACTCTTATATACAAATAAAAATAATTAAATACACAAAGCTTATCGGTTCAATGAAAAACCTTGATCAATTGTGCAGAATAACCATTATGAGACAATGTGTGACATAACATGAAAAAACACGCAAATAACCGTCCGTTTGTCAACATGTCTCAATATGTATCAATGCACGTGATACAAGGTTCATTGAAACCAAAGCTTTGTGTATTTAATATATTTATTTGAGTATAATAAGAGTTTTCTGTTCACCATCATAATATCCATATTATATATATTTTTAATATTAATATATATATAAATATATATAATTAAATATATAAAAAAAAGAAAAATGAAGAAAAAAAAAAAATGAAAGGAGATTATGACGTTGTAGCACTTGTGTTGTGGTGGTGGATATATATTTTATATATATATTTGTGTGGTGTGGTGTGTGTTGCGCGTGTGTGTGTGTGTGTGTGTGTGTGTGTGTGTGTGTGTGTGTGTGTGTGTGTGTGTGTGTGTGTATGTGTTTATCACAGCGCAGCTCGCGTTGTGACCTGGGAGGGTGGTGCGGTGCTTCAGCGATACGGTGGCGGTCCGCCAGCCAAGTGTATAGCGGCCGCGCAGTGGCGACCTGGGGTCAGTCCGGGGATCTCGACTCCACCTCCGCCCCTGTTCTGACTATTGTCTGCCTGAGGTGGTGTCCCTACCTCCGCCCCTGTCCTGACTATTGTCTGCCTGAGGTGGTGTGTCCTACCTTCCCGCCCCTGTCTGACTATTGTCTGCCTGAGGTGGTGTCCCTACCTCGCCGCTGTCCTGACTATTGGGTCTGCCTGGGTGGTGTCCCTACCTTCCTCCCCTGTCTGACTATTGTCTGCCCTAGGTGGTGTCCCTAACCTCCGCCCCTGTCCTGACTAATTGTCTGCCTGAGGTGGTGTCCCGCCTACCTCCGCCCTTGTCCTGACTATTGTCCTGTCTGAGGGTGGTGTCCCTACCTCCGCCCTGTGCCTGACTATTGTCTCCTGAGGTGGTACTCCTAGCCTCCGCCCCTGTCCTGACTATTGTCTGCTGAGGTGGTGTCCCTACCTCCTCCCCTTGTACTGACTATGTCTGCCTGAGGGTGTCCCTACCTCCGCCCCTGTCCTGACTATTGTCTGCCTGAGGTGGTGTCCCTACCTCCGCCGCTGTCCTGACTATTGTCTGCCTGAGGTGGTGTCCCTACCTCCGCCCCTGTCCTGACTATTGTCTGCCTGAGGTGGTGTCCCTACCTCCTCCCCTGACCTGACCATTGTCTGCCTGAGACGTTGTTGGACAGTAGAGCTCGGAAGATTGATGGTTCACTGATGATGGGAACGCCGCGAGATTGAATATCGAATAATCGCCCCCGGGGCAAATGGGGCCATCGCCACGCGCGTGCCCCGAGGCGTGAACTGTGCTGACTGCAGGTCAGTCAGCTGGTGCACCCCTCCCCTTGACAGGAGGGGATGGTAGAGAGGTGATGATTACCTTCGAGCCCTAACAGAAGTGGCCAGCGGAACATATCAATTAGAGTTAATGGACCGAAAGCTCTGTGGCCGCCTTTCTGGTGAGCAGTCACGTTCGTCAACTCCGTGAATGTGAGGGCAAAAGTCTTATTTACAGAGCAACTCACTTCCACCGTGTCATTCGCCGTGCTGGAGGGGGGGGGGGGCGGTGAGATGTCCCTCGAACTCGGCTCCTATGTGACGCAGGCATCAACACAAATCAGTTCTTCCACTTTTACCAATTTTAAAATTATTCCAAAGTTGGTATGGCCAATACCATTACCTGTCATATTGCATTCTCAATCCTTGTAACGCGCCTTTTCATCCGTTTTGTTTGGCCCATTGAGCGCTTTGAAACGGGGCCCTTTCGATAATAGTCAGAGCTTATCTTTCAACGTTATTTATATCTTTGTGACGTCTTAACCCTATTAGTGGCAGGGAGTCTTTATCGGCTACCCCTCAGGTTTATCGTGGATATCTCCGGAACCATCGGGAGCAGGCCCATGACATTTTCGGACTTTTCCTATAATCGATTTCCGCATATGGTGAAAAAATGAGTTCTTATTATTAACAAAGGCGGCTCCATGACCAGATTTAGGTAGGCTTTTTCGGCGACATTTGGCAATAACACGGAGATGCGTTCTTCATGCCTTTTTTCTAACTGCATCAAGTATGAAAGGGTTACAAATGTTGAGTTTGATCGAATTAATTTCAAATTAGTTGTTGCTATTGAAATACCATAACTATTGTACGCCAGAGGCGGTTTCAGGGATTTGAAAAGGGGCGGTCTCACTGAAATATGAAACAATTGGCTGGCAGTCATTAGAGCGATTTATGGGAGATTTATAACTATCAAGATGCAAGAGATATAATCTCCTTTCATTATTTGCATAATTTATGTCATATTAATTTGCAGGGGCGTGTTCAGGCACAGGAAAAGTGGGTAACTAACATAGTGATGATGATATGCCAGCGATAACGACCGAATATAAAAAATCGTATAGCTATATATGCACATATGTGGCAAAAGGGTATGAAGTATTTTTTGGCAAAGGCGCGCTCAGGAATCGAAGTAAGGTGGTCATACTATTGTAAGGAAACTAAGATGCTTTCGACAACAATGACGACTATACTGCAATTTTTGGATAAAACACGCACCACAGGATAATCTACGAACGATTATAGGACAATGGGCGACTCCAGGTAGGATAAAAATTGGGGTAACAAGTGTGAATTAAAGTTGGAAGTGAAAAGTCACTCTTGACTAGTTAAAACTATAGAAACTGAAATTACACCTAGAAAATGGTTTTACTGTCCTAATTTGGATCCTGGACACGCATATGATACGGCAAAAACTTACAGTGCACGTTATAAAACATCGCATGACAAATGCGATCTTATGTTCCGGTCGATCATAACATCGCTTTGTGAGACGACTGCCGCAACGCATGTAAACCGGTTTGGAAAACTATAAACACTTTAAGTTGCCTTATACTTTGATTTTTACTCTAACTGAACATGAAAAGTGTTATCTCCATCACATGTTATTCCAACCAACAACTTCTTTTCTCACAATCTGCTCAAAATAAATAAACTATCGTGAGCGCAAGCACTGTTGCAGATTGCAGCATAAGCAGTAAGCACCCGCCCTCCAAACACCCACGAATTTCCACCATCCAGCGGCCAATCGCGAGCGCCATCCATTTCAATAACAATTGCCGAACGTTTCCATTTCTGCCCGCATTCTCCACCGCTGACGGCGCGTCAACTACCCGCATTCAGATGCAGATGTATTCATATCGGCGCGTGTGGCGCATTTGTCGCCGACGCAACCCTGGCGGCCGAGTTTTTCGACACCGCGCTACGCTGTGGACCCTCACGACCGACCACTGACGAGAGAGAGCTGCAGGGCCATCGGTAGACAATGTAGGATGGCAGGTGTGGGCAATACTACACCAACTTTTAAGGTTGGTATGTAATGTTCTTACCAACATTTAATTTTGCGTAATGCAAATGTATTGGATCATCTTGTCAGGCAATACGAAATAGCAGAAATAAGCAAATAATACCCTTTTGGCTAACATCAATCCAAATCAGTGTATTAAAAGAAACCATCCACGAGGTGGCTATTCTGGTTTCATGTCATTTACAGATACAATACAATACGATAAAAACGAGTAAGTACACTACTCGGGTAAAATCACCTTCGCAGAGCAGTCTTAAAAACATTCAGTGATGGGCGCCATAAAGCCCTGTGGCTGGCAGGCGTTCACATACAACCGCAGCACGATCGAAAAGCCTTCTGCGCCGGCGGTCACATCTGCACTTTATGCAGGTGCAAGAACTACCTCGATCAGAAGGCGCGCGTCTCGCGTGTGGATACAGCGGCACGTGGGGTAAACATGGCACGTATTTCGGTGGCGCTCACCTACTCTCGAGCCGTCTTGAACACTTTTTACGCGCGTCGCGGCGCAAACTCCGCCAGGGTTCGGATCTTTGGCCATCCTAACAAGAATTTAGAGCGGGTTATATGATCAAGCTTTTTGAGTCCGGTGACGATACGAGCGGCAAAGTTGTCAGCCTTTTGGATTTTGACTAGTGAACCTGTCGTCCCCACCGCCACACCACTAGCAGTACGTAAATATGTGGGAACAACGTACGCCTGGATAACTAATTTTTAAGGGCTTCTGAAGTGAAGTAATGCCGAAACTATGTACAAGAGAGAACGAGAATGGTTACAATTTTTTGGAGACACTCGAGACATGCACGTCCCATGACAGAAAGGGTC
Source organism: Semibalanus balanoides (assembly GCA_014673585.1). Lineage (NCBI taxonomy): Eukaryota > Metazoa > Arthropoda > Thecostraca > Balanomorpha > Balanidae > Semibalanus > Semibalanus balanoides. The sequence continues at coordinate 6,556 of VOPJ01009365.1, forward strand.
CACTACGCACGCCGAGGATTTTGATACTGTTGAGGCCGCACATCGGAACCATTTAGATTCAAAGCGAAAAGTTTTTCTGTTTTGCTAATTTTTCTTTGATCCCACAGGCATGAAATCAGTTTCTTCGCGTTTCTTTTGAGGGAGTAGAATCGAACCAACATTGGAGCTCACGTAGGTAAACGTCCAGTCTATAGTTTTGAGCCCGAGACAGGTCCGTCAGGGGACGCGCGTCAACGTGTATGGTGTCGTCAGCGTAGCGAGATGAGGCGGCCATGGGTAAGTATCCATATTAATCGTTTGTTGAAAACAGGAATGAATAAGACTGGACCAATAACCGAGCCCTGGGGCACACCACAAGTCACTGACAAGTCAGTCGTCCACACACGCATCCATCTGCTACGGCCGCTCAAAAAACTCTCGATACCAGTCAGTCTACTGACACATAACCATGACACTTTGTGAGGAGGCCGCCTGTGGTCGACGGCTGTTCGAACGCCTTCGAAAGGTCAATCGTCGTTACCGACGATACCAGGCCTTCGTCGGTGTTGTGACGCAGCGGCGCTCGACAGCGGCGAGCACAGCGGTCCTCTGTTGAATGGCGAGGTCTGGTAAGCATATTGGGATGAATGCAGAAGTCGCTGTTCATTGTTTCAAAAACTCGGTCAGTTTTCGTACAAACTACCTTTTCTAAAATTTTAGCGAACACCGAGCAAAGAATCGGTCTATAATCGGAAGAACGGCAGGGTGACGTGACTTTGGGATGGGGAACAATGCATGCAGGTCTCCAGCTGTCTGGGAACACTTTGGTGACGAGGGAAGATTTAGCAAAGGTTTTAGCAGATGCAGGGCCGATAAACTGGGAAACACTGCGCACGAGCGAGTGGCACCTCGTCCAGAAACCACAGCTCGCAGACGCGCGCTACGTCGGACGCACTGGGAGAGCTCCGGGAGCGTCCGCTGGTCGGAAGGAGAAGTGGCTGCGCAACAGTGGCGCGGTCTGGGCCTCTTGCGCCGGCGATGACTGCGCTCCGCAGGTCGCGCGCGATGTGGTTCCCACGGAAGGAGAAGTGGCGGTTGAGCTGCGTCGCAGCCGTTGCGGCGTCCCCAGGGTTCGCCACAAGATGCGCTCCCGGCCGGCGTCGAGGTGGTCAGCGGCAAACCTCTTGAAAGTCGGCCAGAACGACGGTGGGCCACTCAACGCATCTCCCCGCACTAGGAACCCGCCCTGCCTCAAATGAGACGGCTCTTTGACTTGATTGCGGATGTCTGGTGAAATCCGCCTCTGCCTCGTGTACGCAGGCACAGCCAGGTGTCAAGCGGGCGCTGTCCCGCCTCGGCCATGAGCGCTCGCCAGGACGGGTCGTCGGTCAGCCGGAACTAGTGGGCTTCGTGACGCGCGTCTTTCTCGCTGGCAGCGGGTTTGTCCCACCACAGCGTTCCACAACAGCCATGAAACTCGCTGCACGCACACGTCGACGTCAGTGGGCCATCCAACCTGACTCCAGTCTGACTGCACACGATAATAACAAGATGGCGTCCCAGTCCGCGTCACTTTGGAAACAGTTCTCCACTGATGGACAAAGTGCAGCCATATTTAAAGGGGCGGACCTATGGGCGACATGAGGGCCACACTGATCCCACAAGAATGACTGAAATGGTCGATAATTTATCGTTTCCTGAACATAGAAGATGGAACCTTTTTTGAATAGAAGATGGAATACATATAAGATGAAGTAAAATAGAATAGAAGATGGAATACATAGAAGATGGAACATCTTTTGCGATGGAAAGTATATTTCTCATCAATGATTTATTACTGCATGAGGTATAGACATCCGATGTTGCCGGAACTCTTTTGGGGTGATTTAACTCCATTCGAACTGCTATTTACCCGTTCCTGATATGTCAGTGCATGAAAAGTGACGTTTTCGTTGATTTCGGCACGTCATACCTCTGATAATGTCTCGCGCTAGTCTAACTGGCGGCATAGTCGAGTCAATAATGGGCCTCAGCCAGCGCGATCAGTGCATCTTTATCGTCCCACCAGGGCTGGGCTGTTACAAACTGTGCCAACTCATTACGTAAAGAAGGCGCCAAAATATTATCTCTAATAACTTGCTCTGCTGCCAAATATGACCAAATTGGAAGATTGTTGTCGGCTCATCAATTATGTGATGAGTAATGGAATACCACACATATTTTTCAGGCTGGCTACCAACTTTCTTCATGATTGCCAGTTATAAACCCCAAAACCAGCAGTTTCACCAGCTATCAACAATCAACACTCGGCCGAGATCTAAACCAGCAGTTTCACCAGCCCTCAACTCTCGGCCGAAATCTACTATTTTCTCAGCCATAGAAAATTATTATAAAAAAGATACATAAATGCTCGTTATTGCCATAAAACCTGTCCTGAAATTTATCTGGAGAGGGGGGGGGGGGTCCTTCTATTGGCTATAACACAGGGGCCGCCAACCAACACGCAGGGCTGGTAAAAGCGGTTTCGGTAGCGCCGAATCGCAAATCTGGCGGAAACAAAGTTTTTTTGGGGGCCCCCCGTGACCTGTGGCGGGGGGGGGGGGGGTTGAAGAAGTTCGTCTTTCAAACTCATCAGCAGCGCGATTCAGCTCGCCTTCCTCCATGGCGATTCCGTCGACATAACGATATATGTACCGAGCTATAATATCACCCACCTGTGTTTTGTTTCTGTAGAAGTAGACTGCTCGTTACAATATTGTTCAGCTCTGACCTGGCTTGCGCGGCGCACGTGTTCAGGATGTATGTACATCAACATTCTCAGCCCAGGCCCACCCAGAGTCCAGTGATTCTATTCAAATTGAGGCCCAGCCCAGGCCCAGCCCAGGCCCAGCCCAGGCCCAGCCCAGGCCCAGCCCAGGCCCAGCCCAGGCCCAGCCCAAGCCCAGACCATGGCCCATGGGCCAGCCCAGTCCATGACCGAACTCTTGCCGCAGACTCTTAATTAAGCTGTTATGTTTACCTATATCCAAAATTTAAATCTTCTAGTAACTATTGATATCACTACATCTGTTTGAACTCACTACATTTACACGGAGCTCCATTCTCAGAAGGACCTGCCTTGGTACCGCCAGGTGTCGGCCAAGGGACTGATGTGTTTCTCAGCGGCCGATTGATTGAGGCCGGGGAAGACGTCACCCCCCCCCCCCCTCCCCCTGCCCCTCTCCACTCTGGCACGCCACACATCACACGTCAATCGATGGTTCAATCTCGGCAGCAGCGGTGAGGGTGGGGTGGGGGGGGGGTAAACTGAACCTGACACACCCCTCCCTCCGATAGACAGCGTTAAACGGCGCCACTAACAGCTGACGACAAACATAATATCTAGATAAGAGGAACTCAGATGAAATGCACTTCAACTGGCATGTGGATATAGGTTCGTTTGTCTTGGGATTCCTGGAAAAATTGGGTCGCTGCCAAACACAATTATAAGCAATTGGCATCTGGCTCAAACTAATTTGCAATGTCTTCCTTCTGAGATCAAATTAGTAGGTATATAGAAGCAACACAGCGTTTATTTGATAGAGCGCTGATAATGAATGCGAAGATAAGCACGCGACCTGGAGAGGGGGGGTGACATCCGTCCACCCCTCCGGTTTTGCGAAGATAGCGAAAATTAGCGGCGCACAGCGCCGCCGTTTTTACACACTTGTTCGAAAATTAACTAATCACATTATGTAAAATGATTGCGTCTCGGGGAATTTCAGGTCAGGTCACCAGACCAGGTCACGTGGTGACCTCGCCTCCAAAACGTTAGCGGCCATATGCAGGCACAGTTACGGGACGATCGGTTCCAAACTTGCAGGATATCATAAGGTCATAGATACATACAATGTGTTGTTCTCGAATTTCTTATGTCGGCGACCTAAGGGCAGGGTAAATTTCGTGACCACCAACAATTGTTTGTCAATAACTCTCGACAGAATGAAGATAGAGAAGTGAAAATGGTACCAATGTGTTTGTCTCGTCGCGACACATCTCACAATACGCAACATGACCTACTTAGGTCACCATTTAAACCTTGACATGAGATCAAATTTGTCAGTTGACCTAAGCCGGTGAAAGTCGGAATGTGATTCGAGGCGCCTGGACGATACAAGCATGATGGCGTTACAAGTATTGCTTTATATTTATTAGTTTACAAGAAATTGGCACCAAAAATGTTCAAAACAGTCTGTTTGACCTTTGATGGCCTTTTGAGTTTGAGTCTACATTTTACATCTGAGCTTAAACTTGATGAAATAAAAGCGATTACATTTTTTTAAGAGATTTTGATTTTTTCGTTTGTTCCTAGTGTCATAGGGTTCGAGATCATTGGGTGAATCTGGAGCTCAGTTCTTAATCTGTAAAATCTGAACTTCGATGACCTCTGGTGACCTTAATATTGACCTGACCTAAAAAGACCAATACACTTTTGATGGAGATTGATTGGACCTATCTAACACCTTGATTTGCTTGTCGCTAGGTTGCGTGTTTTTTATGTCATAGGGGGACGAATTTCCGACCTTCCCCCTTCCACGGCGTGTAATTCGCAGAGGCTCTCCAAGGCACGCGTTAGTACTTCACACTTCAAACTTTGTCTAAAGAGATTTCTTCTTTTACGTTGTATTCTTCGTATCAAATAAGCATATCAATATGTTTTTTAATAACACCTGTCTCCCGCCTCTGTATATCTTCTTCGCTTAGTTAGCGCGAAGTCAAAACACTACTTAAATTTAGCTTTGAAGCAGGATTCAGGGTCGTCTCATTACTTCCTTAACGACCGCGTTTTGCATCCGGTTAATTTATTTCCGCTATCTTTCACACACAAATCTGCGGAGGGGCAGAACACGGCACCATTCGTCACGGAGAGTAGTTAGAGTCGCACGGCCAAACGTGTTTGGCGCGGGGCCACGAGACAGCGGTGAATACGACAGAGACCAGCGCACGTCGGCTGAGTGGGGGGACTACTCAGATGTGGACTGGGAGGACTACTCAGCTGTGGAGTGGGGGCTACTCAGCGTGGAAGTGGGGAACTACTCCAGCTGTTGAGTGGGGAGACTACTCAGCTGTGGGAGTGGGGGACTACTCAGCTGTGGAGTGAGGGACCTACTCAAGCTGTGGGGGGGGACTAACTCAGCTGTGGAGTGGGGGACTACTCAAGCTGTGGAGTGAGGGACTATCCAGCTGTGGAGGGAGGGGACTACTCCAGCGTGGAGTTGGGGGAACTAAGTGTGGAGTGGGGGGACTACTCAGCTGGGAGTGAGGGACCTACTCACTGTGGAGGGGGACTACTCAGTCTGTGGAGTGGGGGACTAAATCACTGTGGATGAGGGAACTATAAGCTGTGCGAGTGGGAACTACTCAAGCTAAATGGAGTGGGGGACTACTCAGCTGTGGAGGTGATGGGGAACTAACTCAGCTGTGGAGTGGGGGACTTACTCAGCCTGTGGAGTGGGGACTACTCAGCTGTGGAGTGAGGGACTACTCCAGCTGTGGAGGAGGACTACTCAGCTGTGGAGTGGGGGGACTACTCAGCTGTGGAGTGGGGACTACTCAGCTGTGGAGTGGGGGGGGACTACTCAGGCTGTGGAGTGAGGGACTACTCAGCTGTGGAGTGGGGGGACTTATATCTCAGCTGTGGATGGGGAACTATTCTCAGCTGTGGAGTGGGGGATCCTCCAGCTGTGGAGTGAGGGACTAACTCAGCTGTGGAGTGAGGGCTACTCAGCTGTGGAGTGGGGACTACTCAGCTGTGGATTGGGGACACTCAGCCGTGGAGGGGGGACTACTCAGTTGTGGGTTGGGGACTACTCCAGCTGTGGAGTGGGGGACTGATAGCTGTGGAGGGGGGACTATCAGCTGTGGAGTGGGGGACTACTCAGCTGTGGAGGGGGGGGACACTCAGCTGTTGGAGTGGAGGGACAACTTCAAGCTGTTGGAGTGGGGGACTACTCCAGTGTTGGAGTGGGGGGACTACTCAGCATTGAGGTGAGGGGACTACTCAGGCTGTGGAGTGGGGGACTACTGCAGCTGTGGAGTGGGGGACTATTCAGCTGTGGAGTGGGAGGACTACTCAGCTGTGGACCGATCGGCAGAGTGGGGGGACTACTTCAGCTGTGGAGTGGGAGGACTACTCAGCTGTGGAGTGGGGGACTACTTCAGATGTGGAGTGGGGGACTACTCAGCTGTGGAGTGAAGGAGGGGGACTGTGTAATCGGCTGTGAACCGCCAGCCAGTTGGTGAGGCTGGTGAACTCCGTCTGTGCTGGTGACAATGACATCGTAATTCAGCAGTGACCGGTCCAGAGCGGCGAGTGGTGGCAGGTGATGCCAATGTGTCGTAAATATGTCGTGATGCCAAAAGCACAGTAAATTATCGCTAATGACGTTACGAAATGCGAGCGATGGCCAGAAATACGCCGTAAGGAAACCGAGGAGTAGTTGACCAACGACATCTGGGTCAAAGGTGGGGCGTTTTTTGGCGTCCACATGTGAAGTCTCCACCTGAGAAGGTGCTATAGGTTGGCTCCCGTCACTCCCATGTGGGAAACCCACGTCCCACATGGTCAAGGGAGACACGCAGTTTTTCCCTTCATTTATTACATATTGAGCCTTCTTTGGGTGGTTTCTGGTGGTTTCTCGACTGGTGACTGGATTTTCGACTGGAGTGAGTATAATGAATGGGTAGTGAGCCTTCTATGGACCAGCCCTCGGTGGTTTATTGACTTGTACTGAGCTAGTGATGAGTGGGCGAGGCGCACAGTTCATCATGGGCCCACCAACCCCCAGCCCAGGCCCATGAGGCATGAACACCAAGCCTAGGCCCAGACTAGGTCAATCAAATTCATAATATTGAGGCCCATACCCGGTCCAGCCCATTCAGATTAAGCGTGTAATTATTTTTATTAAATTTGCAATAATTATATTTGAAATATAATGATGTGATGTAAATGTAAACATAAAAGCAAGTAAAAACATTACTATTTTCCATGTATAGGATGTAAAAAATAGACTTATGAACTCATCGAACACTTTTTGGTCGACATAGTCATATTTGATCAGACTTTGGATCTGACATGATTTTGAAAATTGTTTAATTGTGCACCACTATTAATTATCATGATTTATTGCTCTCATATCATTGCCAATGTGTATTGCTTAAGTATCCTATATCATTTAACATGTTTACCTAGTTAGACATCTGGTTGCCAAGTAAAAATAATACGCTTAGCCACATAACTCAAAAATTGCCTTATCCATGTCCGCCCAGCACCCATGTGTGAATAGTCTTCTGTGGGCTGTTCAGCTGATGGTTTCTCGACTGTACCACTTAAGTGGTTATGAGTGACTGTAACTGATCATCTCAAATCCAACACATTATCAATCGGAAAAACTCACCGGCAATAATAATCACCATCCTTATCCTGTGCTGGAAGTGTATTTACGGAAAAATATTTAATGATTTTCCACACGACCGGAATGCTGCATTTGAAACGTTCCCGTTTCGACGGAACGAAATGTTATCATAAGAAACAGCCATATCTCGAAACCTCCAAACTCTATCAACTATCTATACATGTCACCGACACGACCAAAGGAGAGACATTTGTTAACTTCATAGCTGCATAGTGACTGAATTGCTAATGAACTCGTTCTGAAATCGGGCTCTGAATGTTCTAGCTCGCCGCCCCTTTATCGGATCCTCGCTGTTTAGTGTACGCCAAATACAGGCACCGCCTGCGAGTCTAGTTATTTGAGAAATGTCGCCTCAACCAATGAAGTAGCGCACAATGACATGCACGAGCCATCCTAGTCGAGTTCCATCAGCATTGGTTGGCGCCGACTTCCGATGCCGAGCGTAACTTAGCTGTGTCATATCGTTGGTCAGATTCAAATCGCTTTTAAGATGCAGCTATGTACTCAGTCATGACCGCCTTCTCCTAGTGGAAACGGGGCTGAGTTCCAGAAATAGCTCTGTTGCTGTGGGTTCACTTTAGCTTCATCTGCCTCTAGGAACGTTCATATTGATGTCCGATACGACAAACAATTGTATTTCGCAGGTTTGATAGCTGGTTAGCTAACTGCTAGGGAAACAGTTCCTGTGTATTTGCGAAGAACGCTGGAATTCGTCGTAAAACTATTGACCGGCTTCTCGTTTTAATTATTCAAGATCGTTTGATTTCCTTTTTCAGTTTGGTTCTAGCTAGCATATATGTAGTTCCCAAGTATGTGGGTGTTCTGGAGCATCACCCTATACTTGGAAAATTTGATTTTTGATGACCTATGTTGACCTTTATATTGATCTGAGCCAAAAACAAACTAAAGCAACTTCAAATGTCTTTGTCAAGAACTAGCAAAAACATTGTTCTGTGCCTTTCTAGGCATATTAGTTTTCGAGTAAGTGGGGGTCATTTTGACCCCCCCCCCCGGGCGAATGTGGCTCAGAAGGCCCACCGGGGCGCGGGTTAAGCGACGCGCGGCGCGCATCAATATACATCGCCCCATATGTATCTTGACCTACCTGGGTCACCAAATGACCTTTTTCCGAGGCCAAATTTTAAAGTTGACCTAACCCTCTCGCAATAAAATCATTGGATCTCCTTGTTCATTGAAAACTCTTCGAAATATACTCACAGAGGCCTTGCTGCTGACCTTTCCTTGCATTGTACTTCTCAGACAGCCGCTGGCCGATCATTGTACTCCTCAGACAGCCGCTGGCCGATCATTGTACTCATCAGACAGCCGCTGACCGATCATTGTACTCCTCAGACAGCCGCTGGCCGATCATTGTACTCCTTAGACAGCTGCTGGCCGATCATTGTACTCCTCAGACAGCAGCTGACCGATCATTGTACTCCTCAGACAGCCGCTGACCGATCAGACCGCTCCTCTATGGAGATGACGTCACAGTGTCCCCTGTCTGCCGCCGCAGCTGCTGTAGTCTGTCCCCATGGATTGCCGGTAGTGATGGGCGCGTGGGTCGGCGGGAGCGCGTCCTCTCAGCGTCGGCCGGAACTCTAACGAGGGCCCTCTCAGGCGGAGAACACGCTCCCGATGACTGTGATTGGCTAGAGAAGTTGGCCGCCTCCTGCAGCGCTGATGGCTGCTGACATTCTGACCTCGGCGGAGGGCAGGCGGGGTAGGTAGTGGAGGAGTAGGAGTTCTCTGCTGAACCGCTGGCTATCCAGGGCTAGGCAAGGTTTCGGGGGCTCTGCGACCGCTGCTGTCCAGGGCTAGGCAGGTAGTCGGGGGGGGGGGGGCTCTGCTGACCGCTGCTGTCCAGGGCTAGGAGACGGATAGGTGACGGAGCTGACCAGCAGTCGGTGGTGTCTGACAGAGAGAATGACGACCGCCTGATGTTTTTTAAAATTTAACAACTTCTCCTTGAAACTGGTTAAGTGCTTGTTCGATGTAATGCATGTTTTTTGTGTGTGTATTCGTTCATCTATGGTTTTTATATGTGATCATGGCCCGTTGCCGAAAATTCATATAAAAGATACATGAGTGCTCTGAAACTTGAACAGTAAATTTGTAAGGTCATATAAAAATAATTTTCACCTCACTATCACATTCTCTTTGACTTTGAGACCGTTGAAAATAAAAATAAATGCATTTTTGTGTGGCGGGGCTAAATCAAATATAAATGCAATCATATTTCGAGGAGACAAAAAGTATTTCGGCAGACATTCGAATATGGGCTTAGAGCAGTATATGCCTTTCGGTTCTTACATCAAATTATATTCACAATTCAGTATCTTTCGATACCAAAGTTCCTGAAATGGGTCAACTTACATGTATTTTTATTGCAAGTCTATAACACTGAGAGTGGATGGGCAACGCATAACTGGTAACCGACAATTACATCCAATGGAAAACGGAAATTAAACTACTCTGGAAGTCTCTCTGGAACAGGATGATCATTAAACGATGTAATTACCTGGTAACCAGCGAGTTACCGCAGGGTACATTCCTTAACGCGACTTACTGGGGGCGGGGTGGCTAGTTTTTGCCCCTCCCCTCTCGGATATCTGGATTCTGGAACTTCTGCACCTATCCTAAAACTTCTAACGGTATTTGATATCCATGGAAAATCTTGTCGAAGGAATCCTAATATTGTTGACCTCAGGATCACCGATGACAGCACAGGTCACGTTAAAGACAAAATGTTTGACCGTAACATACAAGGTTGCAGGGGCGTAGGAACTCATTTGCAGTTGGGGGAAGGGGGGCACATTTTTGCGAAATTTATAACTGTAGAGTCAATTTTCGATTTTTTTTTATTTTGGGACATTTTTTAATCCGACGTATTTTACATAACTCGTCATTATATCTGTTTAAACGTTTTTTATTTGCAATTGCTTGCTTCATCACAAGATTATTGGTGATTTTGAAAACATTTAGCTATTTTCAACCAAAAATGTCGTGTAATGACATAACTTAAATCTGAGTATCTCATTTTTATCATACCTCTCATTTGGGGTTGCATGTTAAATGTCCTATTCAACCGTGCAGAATAAGAGTGTGAGCAAATATTATTCTGCACGGTAGAAGGCTCTTTCATTTAGCAAATCCTCTTGCGATGACTACGGTATGAGAAATACCTTTCTGAACTCTGTTGGTCATGACAAAGCACCGGTGTCGATTTGTATACTATGGGAAGGGGGGCAGGCCTCCCAATGATTTCAAATTTTAACATTAGGCCTAAGGCGTTGCATGGTATGAATGGAGTTAAAATCTATAAAGTTAGCATTGGAGCCCCCAATCATTTTCATAAATTGACACCGCTGTGACAAACTAAAGGAATCTTGGGTCATAACTGCCAGTCTCGGTGTCAATAAAAATGTGGCACTCGACCTTTGGTCTCGTGCCACATATTTTTAAACACCTCGACTGGCAGTCATTTCCCAGCGTCGTTCAGAAATACATATTGTTCGCCGCAACTGCCAGACATGGGCTCGGATCCCAGACACCTCAAATTTGGAATACATATTCTGGCAGCGATAACGGAAATACAGCACTAATATGTGTTGCAACTTCTTGCGTCTGGATTCCTCCCTATTGTCTGCCTGTTTTGTTTGTTTGGCTATCAAAAACGTCAGAAAATAGCATGGGAGGATCACTAAACCCTGGATCCAGGACCCTGATGGATCTTGGGCTATTTTCACGGTGTTATGATACTTCGATGAGCGAACAAACCTGCACACAGAACAAGTAAGCACGGAGCAATAATTTGCCATGTGCAGAAGTGCTATAGCATATCACCCGTCGCCACAATGCTCATTCAAAGACCAAAACGCGTGGGGCATGCCTCATGTCTGGCAACTGCAAACTTTTTTCATAGATGACGTAAAATTGATGTACGCGAATGTATAGTGTATACCAAGTTTCACGTCAATATATGCAACGCTTCGGAAGTTATTCAGAAAATATGCCTCGTAGTCTTGGACCAGATATTGATACTCGAAAGTGGGGGGGGGGGCGTTCCCCCATCTCAAGAAGTTGGGAGGCAGTTTCCCCCCTGCCCCCCCGGCTCCTACGCCTATGCAAGGTTGGATAGATGGAATTGTCGCGCAAAAAGGTGATATTAAACGCATAAGCAGTTGATAAATCGGTATGATTCGTGTGTCTGACACTGCTAAGTACCATCCTAATTCTTAAGCTGTTGATGACCTTAAAGAAAACAGTTCACCTTTTCAATTTTGAGTTGAGATGTCAAACGGTTTTGCCATACTCGATAATGACTCGAGAAGCCTTCACATATTCATAAAAACCCTTAATTAATTAATAATGAGTCCTGCAAGTCGAACTGGGATACTAGGTACCTACGGTCGCTTGGATTGGCTGGTTTGGGCTGAATTTGACGTAAAACTATGACGCACAGATTATTGTAAAGACTTGCGGGAAAGTGTTCAAGCAATGAAAAACAAGATAAGCGGACATATACTGAACATGCCTGTTTCAGTTAGCTCATTTCATGATGCGTAAAAATGAACCTATGTGGTATTTACCGTGATTTTGATGTTTAAATCGTCCAGAACACGTTATTCTTATCAAATTTATCAGCGAAATTATGCAGCAAAATTGTTTTAGGTATTTATAGTGACAAATACTTAGAGCAAGTACTGTGGTGGTTTTCAAAGCGTTGCATTTTCCGGGCAGCACTATTGCACCACAGTTTGTGCAGCAAATTGTAATCTCAGCAACATCTGAAATTATTTGCTCGCCGTAAACACCAAACGATGATTCAGCACACACGATTTTGTAAGCCGTACTGAAACTGGTGACCTCAGGTCATCGCCGTGACCTTGACAAATATAAAAAGCCCAAATAGGCATTGCAGCAAAATGTAATCTCAGCAACGGCTGAACCGACTTGATTTCCGTAAACAACAATCTATTCAGCGGATACGACTTCATGCAGCTGTTTTAAAGCTGGTGTCCTCAGGTCATCACCGTAGCCTTGTAAATGCAAAAAGCCTATTTGGGCATTGCAGCAAAATGGAATCTCAGCTACGGCTGGACTGATTTGCTCGCCGTAAGCACCAATTGATTCAGTGCATACGATTGAATCAGCCGTTCTGAAATTGGTGACCTAAGTTCATTACCATGACATTGTAAATGCAGCCAATGCAATGTAAATGACTTTTTCATTACAAGGTCACAGTGATGATCTGAGGTCACCAGTTATAGAATGGCTGATGACATCGTATGCGCTGCATCGATTGGTGCTTACGACGAGCAAATTGGTCCAGCCGTTGCTGGGATTTCATTTGTCTGTACATACTGCGGTGTAGGTAATAGTGTTCTTCCTGCCCTTTCTGGGAAAGTACTGGCTTTCATGCGCCATGATCCCTCACAAAATCGATGACGTTATGAAGACATTGCGTGCTTCCAAGCAGTCTGATTTCGCATTATTCTGAGGAAAAATATGAATTTGAACCAAATAACTGATATAATAAATTGTTTTTGTTTTTCCAAGTAAGTATATATTTGTATTGCTTACAAGTAACATGATAATTTATTTCTAACTTCTTGCAATTATTTCTGAGTTTTTTCGTTTTTGTTTAAGGTTGACCATTTCCTTCAGGTCAAGGTCATCCGAGGTTAAGAGGTAAAACTGCAAATTACGGTCATTAGGTGTTGTTATACATGTTTATGAGTTTTGTTTCGCCTAGAACGCACGAATGGCCTAAGACCACATTCTTTGTTCCATAAAAAACAGAAATGAAAAGCAAAACGGATTTTTTGCGCATGGTTAGGTTGTAGATGTGGTCGATTTTGTTCTTAAAAGGTTATAACTGAGTCATTTTCGGCGATATTAACTTTACATGTGGTACACATATTCAAAGGACTCGTCCCAATCATATGTATTTCGTTTTTTGGATAGTTATGATTTGTTTTAAATTTGTGAAAAGAAAGAAAAGTGCTTTTGAGTTTCCCAAAATTGTTATTTTAAATACAATTTGAAAATACGAGACAGCAGTTTTATAGATGAGTCTATGCAGTGACGTTTGCTATATTGTATTATGACAATTAAAGATATTTAAAAAAATGTACTCTTGACAGTGTTTTCCACAAACTCTTATTTAAAAAACAAAAACAACAACATGACGTAACTTTGACGTTATTCTTGGTTGACCTTAGCCTTATCTTTTTCTTTCAGCCAGCATGTGTAAAATACATGTGAGAGAAGGTACTGACAGATTGGTAACAATGCTGCTGTTGGCTTAGGGATATTGCCAAATAACGGGAGGGGGCAACAAATAGCCCCCTCCCCCACCCCAGTAAGTCGCAGGTTAACCAGCCCCTAAGTATATCACTGCAGACAATGGTGCACACAACCAGATAAAACATAATCAAAACACAATTTGTAACGCTTATCGTATAAGGCTTCCACCTTCCTCCATATATTTCATTGCACAATAACAAAGTAGCACCGAACCTATCTGTTCCACTGCCTGGCAGCGCTAGCTGCATTGGCTGCAATCAATTGCGGGTCCAAGGAAGGAGGGCAACGGATCCATATTGTTTAAAAAGAAAAATGGGCACATTTCCTAACATCATCCACAAACTTAACATCTCAAGTATAAAGATTATTTTACAAATCAATCCTGGATACAAACCTCCCCAAACAATCAAATATTTCCAACCCCATCAGACTTATCGGGATTTAGCCCTCAAAATCGACCTTTTGACCTTCTGCATCCACCATTTCCTGCAATAGCTATCAGCAATAAGCACATCCCACAGCGATACACATGACATGTCGTGTCTGCCAACACACTTGCAACAATGGGATGCATACCGTCAGTGCTCGCTCTCATAAAACAGACAAGACAAGCTTGCATTCTCCCTCGTTGGCACCGAGGCAACACTGCCGTGGTACCGAGGCAGAAAGCTGCCTGGCACCGAGGCACCGAGGCACCGCTGCTGTGGCACCGAGGCACCGCTGCTGTGACACCGAGGCACCGCTGCTGTGACACCGAGGCAACCACTCCCGGACGGAGTGGAAGAGACAGAACAGGCACGTCATTGGAGCTACTAAAGCGTCCGTGGCAGCAACAGCTCCGCCAAGCGCCAGGTACAAGAACGCGTCCAGAGAGAGCCAGAGGCGTAGCTTTATAGTGTTACATGGCCATCAATGGCCACACACACACTTTTACCGGGGAGAATGTCCTCCAAGTAAATGTTCGAACTTTTTGGCGATCACAAAAACATATGTAGCAATATCTTTCTGAAAGACAAATTTGGTTACGCTATTCCGTCGTGTCCACAGGAAAAAAAAAACCTGTGCAACGTTCCGAGCTCTGCCTAGACGACAGTGACCAGGATCTGAGCCCTGGTCTAAGCGACAGTGACCAGGATCCGAGCTCCACCTATACAACAGTGACCGGGATCTTCTTCTGATAGTCCGGACTCTCGGAAGGTGAAATGCTCGAGCCTGTTTAGCGACCCATACTCCGGCTTCAGCATGGGTGAACATGCGACTCGCCTTCAAATCGTCCTCACCCTCCACATCCTCCCACCTTCACGTCCCACTTGTCGCTCCACTGGTCCGCGTACGCGTGCGCCTTCGCGGACACACGCCAACTGACGGTCTCGGCGGCGCTTTCGGCGCAGCAGCAGCAGCGCGACCAAGATGGCGCAGAACACCACCACGAACGCCGCCAGCGCGACAAGGAGTGGTGTGAGCCAGCGCTCGCAGCCGAGGTCCGACTGACCGAGGGAGTAGAGGAGCCTCCCGGAGTCTACACAGCGGACGGCCGACGGCACGGACGCGTTCGGCAGCCTCCGAGGCAGCTCCCACAACCAGCGCGCCGAACAGTTACACACGAGCGGGTTACCGCTGATGTTGAACACCTGAACGCGCTGCAGGAGTGACGTCATGTTCTCCAGCGAGCCCAGGCTGCTGCCGCCCAGGTTCAGCACTCGGAGGCGAGGCAGCGCCTCCACTGCACTGGCGGGGAACCACGTCAGCTGTGGGTTCTCACACAAGTGAATCTCCTCCAGCAGCAGGTTATCACTGAAGGCATGTCCTGCTACCGTGGACAGCACGGCATTGCCACACACTCGGAGCACTCGCAGACGCTGCAGATCGTCCATGTGCCTCGCCTGCAGAGAGAGGAAGCGGTTGCCACCCGCGTTTAGCTCCTCTAGTCCTGGTAGAGCCAGCGACGTCGCTGGAAACTTCTCCAGCAAGTTACCACTGATGTCTAGCTGGCGGAGATCCGCCAGATTGGAGAACGCCTCCGGGTGGATGCGATGGAGGCGGTTCTCGGCGAGTGACAGATTTCGCAGTGACTGAAGCACGAAGAATGCATGGAAAGGCACTTCCCGGAGTTGATTACTTCTCAGTGACAATATGTGCAGAGTACCAAGATGGCGAAACGCATCGGAAGGTACATGCGTGATGTTGTTATCGCTGAGATCCAGCGAAGTCAGCACACCAAGGCCCTGAAAGGCGTCGCGGGATATTACTTTAATGCCGTTGCGGGCAAGGTTCAGGTGTTGCAGCCGCTCCATCCACTGAAACACGCCTTCTTCCAGTGAGGTGAGCTGGTTGCCACTGAGGTCCAACTCTTCCAGTCGACCGAGGCCATCGAATGTCTCACTCGCCAGTGCCTCCAGCTGGTTATTCTGCACGCTGAGCTTCAGCAGGTCCCGCTGCATGATGAACTGCCCCTCCAGCAGCGACGTCAGGCTGTTGTTGGACAGATCCAGCTGCCGCACACTCGGATAGAACATCAGCGCGTCGGCGATGCTGCCGATCGTGTTCCCCTGCAGCTGCAGCCGGTGGATGCGGGGGTCCAGGAAGATGGGCACGGCGCTCAGCTGAGAGTGGCTGCAGTCGGAGCCGGTCCTCTCACAGCGACACTGGGCCGGACATAGCGCCCAGGCCGGCTCCAGCAGACCAGCCACACCCACCAGAGTCAGCAGCGCCGCAGAGGTCGCGAACGGCGCCACAAGCGACGCCATCACAGCGCCCGGGAGCGGCCACGCCTGGAACGACACAGAGACGGGTCAAGGTCGGGGCGAGGCTGGGGTCTAGGTCGGGACGATGCTGGGGTCAAGGTCGGGACGATACCGTGTTCAAGGTCAATTGCGATTGTTTGATTGTTTTGTTGATTGTTATTTTTAAGGCAGTTTGGGAGCGGATTAATGCCGATTCCCTGAAAGAAGCACCCTGTTTAAATGTGCATGTGCATAGTACATATTAACTGGGACCTCGCATTTGTAGCGGCCTAAGATAGACTCGCTGCAAATAGCTGCTTTTACCGCGGCGCAGAAGATGACGTGTCAGCGTCATTTTCGGTCATTATTTCAACTATGGCCACGACGTCACAACTGCATGGTCCATAAGCTTAAATGTTTAAGTTTGTAATCATTTCTGAGTTCAGTGGCGTCACCACAGGGGGAAGCGAAACAACTTGTTCCCCAACCTCTGATTGGGGACCCTCTGAGATCGATACAGACCAGAGGAGATTTTGAGGTCTGGAAAATGGAGAGGGGAGGGGGGCTAGGTTGACCATTGACCACCTTAAGATATTTGTAATTTTCCCTCGACACTATATATCCATTTTACCAATGGCATTAAAACGAATCCCTTGAAAACTGCTCGGCATCTGTGGTCCCGATCCCGGTGAATCTTTAAGATTTATAAACTGATTATGTGATCTCAGTAGATCTGGGATCAAGCTTCTAAACTAGATCCATTTTTGTTGTCTACATAATGTCTGGTATAGGAACGCAGCCAAGGAGATAGGGGTCATCGCCCCCTGAGAAAAAAGTACAATATATAAATTCTGATGACTCGAGTCTACCCCCCCCCCCCCGGTCCAGAAAACATGAAGTACTAAGCAGCAAACAACGCTGAGTTTTATCCACTCGACTTGCCCGCCTGATAAAAATCCTGCTACGCTTATCTTAAAAATCCTGGGAGGACGCGCACTGTTTGAGCTTTATCACCCAAAGTTTTGTATGGTGATGTCATATTGTAAAAAATTATGCCTGTTTTATATGAACCCAAATATTGTTACCTTAAAAACAGTCCGTAACCCCATTGAGCCATTGATTGAGTCAAATATCAGTCAGCTCAGTATTATACATCGCCGAACGTATAACGAATAACAAGTGGCAGTGATTGCTTATGTCCAGCTAGTGTTCCTACTAGGGCTTACCTGTTAACCTTAGCCCGTGACTGGGGTCTCAGGACCGAACGGCATTGGCGGAAGATGTCGCCCGGGTTATCTCCAACGCAATGACCTGCCCTTACTGGGGTCTCAGCCGCAACGGCATTGTGCTGGGCAAGATGGTCTGCCCTGGTCATTCTCCGGAACCACCATGACCTTGCCCGTTCGACTGGGGTCCAGACCGAACGGCATTGGCGAAGGAAGAGGTCGCCCTGGTATATCTTCCGACCAAATGACACATGCCCTTGACTGGGGTCTCAGCCGAACGGCATTGCGGGAAGCATGTCGCCCTGGATATTCTCCAAAGCCCTAATGACCCCTGCCCTTGCACTGCGGGTCTCAGCATATACCCGTAAGCGGCAATTGGCGGGAAGGATGTCGCCCTGGTTAGGTCTTCCGAACTGCATAGAGCCGTGAGACGCACAAGGGGTAATGAAAAAACCTCAATAAGTGCATCTGAACAGTCATAACTGGAAAGTTGAAAATAAGGTTGCATGCAGGGGCGGATCCAGGGGTCAAATAGGCCATGCCCCCTAAAGGTCTTGATACTATGATTTACCCCCCGGTCGGACGTACAGTTGTAAAAACTGTGTTTGCAGCAGTCAAAATACATATCCACAGTAAAAGAACAGGAAAATGTCGCGCCACTTCGCGGCATGACATGACATACCATTGATAAGCAATTGCTTTAAACAAATTTGGAAAATGGGAAAATGAATTAACCCTCGCCCGGGTAGGGGGTGGATGCTACCCTTCGTTTTTTTCCAGAATAACTCACGTAGTTGAAAACCGATCGCGATGAAACTTTAAGTACCCTCTTTTTAAACAATTTTACACATACTCAGAAAATTTCGAACTTCCAACTTTTATGACCCGTGACCTATGACCTGTTTCTCAAGGTCATGTCAGACGAAACTGGCGTCCCGTAGTATCGGTCCTTGTTTCATGTTTGGTTTCCGAGTGTTTGACGTTCAGGAGCAAATGCAAACATGTTTCCAGGTGACAAGTGTGTCTTCTGCTGAGAGGGTGACGTCGACTGACCTTTTCTGAGGTCAACCGAGGTCACTGACCTCCGATGACCTCCGATTACTTTATGGGCTTCTGGCCGCCCGCAGTTTTTAGGTCATTTTGTGACGCTGATTTCAAATTTGGCATGTATTAAGCATAAAGAGATGTTCCTTTACCATTTTTGCCCAATCAGTATTCAATTTTCACACATTTATGATTTGTGACTTTTTGTTTTTTGTCATGACCTCAGAGGTCACCTATTGACCCAGGACCTTAAAATCGTATGTCAATGGCTTCCTCTTGTAACAAGCAGCACGCTCGTTTTTTAATCGAAGCTCTAGCTTAACTAGGAGCGAAACACCCGGGGTCGTACCAACCCCCCTCCCCCTACCCAGACACGCAGTGAATTTGCTTTACCCGGGCGAGGGTTAAATATGTGTCTGACAGTCTGCCCTTGGCGGTACCGATCCCAGTGGATCCTTCAGGGCCCGCTCCGTTGATAAAATATTAACTTTCAAGCGGGCTACAAGTTTAGATAGTCTGCACAGTTCCGAAAAAAGCGACGTGAACGCAAAGACGCGGACATCGGCACCCGGAAGCTGCTTCAGCGGTGTCAGAACTTGCTGGACCGAAGAGCTAAAAGTTGGACCAGGCTAGGACCATCTCCCGGAGCCACTCTCTCCAGGCTCCTCCAGATCCGCAGGTGTCATTTATGTGCGGAAAATTCGTTCTGCCTCTTGCTGCTTTCAATCCATTTGCACTAATAACAGTAGTTCGTTACAGCTCGGTACATATGCATACAGTTATTTTTATCATATGTACTATTGAGCGCTGACTGCCACCGGTCATCGTGATTTACTATCAGAATAATTCGTATTTTACTAACAACTTAATTTCAGTATTTTTCATGATACCGAGATGTGCAACCAGGATTAAGGGTTATCACATCGGTGACCATTGTCATAACGAAGCCATCGTCATCGTCTTCAGTTCGTTGTAACGCTGTGTTGAATGAATATCATATTTAGCTTCTTGTACTCCACAAGGCCAACCACCCATGTTTCTGGGTCTTATCAGGCAAACCCGTAAAAAAAATTGCGCCGCTTCGTGGCGCTTCATAACAAGTACCTACCGTAACAATTAAGTTTGCATTACAACTTACAAGTGGTGGTAAGGCTTTAATTCACGCATACAAACGTGGTACATTTTCTTTCGTCATTTCAGCCGACCCCTCCCACTCCAAAATTGTTGGCGACGTCCCTGGGTACAGCTGACAATTGAAATAGTTTTGCTCAGCGTAATGCGATATCGGAACCAGACATGTGCCTGGATCCAGGATCCAGCTGAGATCTGGATATATGTGTCCTGACTTCTGTGTCCCGAGATCCACATGGGACACAGATCCAGACACAAAATATGACAAGGGATCCACAATGATCCCAGATCGTGATGTTTTTTATGCCGAGGAATCCACTGGGATCTCAGATCCAACCTTGGGATCAAGGCACGCTGGTAGGTACTTACTTCTTGCTAATTTTACCATATTGAAGAAGAAAAAAAATACAAAACAATGTTTGCAAACTGACTGCATGGCTGCGCCAGCAAATAATGGCAGTCGCCGTCGTCCGCGGCAACGCGGTATCGGTCACCACCGTCACCTGATCCAGCCTGGAGCAGTGACACCGTCACCCGATCCAGCCTGGAGCAGTGACACTGCAGTGTCTGCGCCCGGGGTCGAGGCGTTGCTGGTGTGTTGCTGCTGCAATAATAACAGTGTATTAGCCTTTTGAAAGTATGTAATACTGAATAAAAATAAGAATTATTAAAAAAGCAAATAGGTACAACTTACAGGATAATTTGCAGGTACTTATTTTCTGCATAGTACCTACATACTTCATGCGCAAACTAGAGACCTCAGATTTTATGTCTGTGGCAGTCCCTGCATCTTATGTTTCAAGATCTAAGGATCGTTTTTTATTAGAGATCCACTGAGATCCCAGATCTTGAAGCATTTTATCCCAGATCTTCATGCATTTTACGCAGAGAGATCCACTGGGATCCAAGATCTGCTTGTATTTTATTATGAGGGATCCACTGGGATCCAAGATCCAACTTCGGGATCCAGGCACAAGTCTGGTCGGAACAGTACAAATTGGAGGCTAATGATATCCCTTTTCGATATCCCTAGAGGCGGAAAGCTAAAAATATAAAAATAAAGAAATCATTAGAAATCGTGTGGTTGCAAAATGAAGTGGCCCAAATCCAGGAAGAAATTCGGAATTGGGGGTAGGTAAGGATCACTAAAAACGCTTCCCTTAAAAAAGCACACACACACAACGGCCGGCTGGATCCACCCTTGGTCATATGTCAGGTCACGGTCAGGTCAAATATAAAAATAAATGTACTTTCGGCTTGTCCAGGGGCTTGTTTGGTTTCGCCCCTCTGATATGCACAGGGTTCTTTGTAACGTCTAAGAGCCATGTGGTCTTTCCGAGAGGGCCTTGCTTCCCCCAATGAACCTCTAAAGTATCTTAAACTCTCTAAAAACTACGTTTTGCATTGACTTTCGACTCTACAAAGAACCCATGATACCGTACGGTCTCGTTGGCCCTTTTCGGCACGCGCAGCGCGCCGAAAAGCGCCCGCCGGGCCTCCAAGGAGGGGGGTGCGCCTCCGCCGCCCCCGGGCCCTGGCTACATGCCTGGTTGAGTCCGCACTTCAGAACATAATGTCAAAGTAATATCGCGGCTAATTAAACAGAACCACGTGTTCTCATCCACAGCCAACATCATGTCGCACCCATTACAGCCAACAACATCTTGCAGCCCTATTATAAGCCAGCAGCGTCATTCCACGCCTGCGAAGCTGTGCCCGTCGGTGCCGGTACACCACAGCTGACGCTGCCTTGGAATGCTAACGGCCCGGGGTCTGGATGCTGGCGCTCCGCACGTCAGACTAACTGGCGGCCTATTCCTGACCATCTGATGCTGCTGCTCGGCTGGTACTGAAGACAAACGGCTCATGTCAGCGGTCTGACTAGCGATTTGTCCGCGGCATAATGTCGCGTGTATCTCGCAGTCGGGCGTATTTTGCCAGCTGCTGGGGCACTCGGTTGGTTGGCCAAGGTTGGACGAAGGTGAGGAAGCCAGGAAGGTCTCAGAGGCTCACGTGTGGCCTACTCGGCCACGGCTGAGCCAAAGGGCTGCCTTGAAAATAACATTACGGGGTATTACAATTGAAGAACATAATAATTGACATTTCTTTGGACAATAGATGGACATTGGATATCTGTCGAAAAATGAGCATTGTCTCGATGCATGTTTCACCTTTTTCCTCCATGGCTATACCTGCCAAACTCGCGACGATGTATGATTAATGCATAAGCAGGCCTTAGATAGGACTATGTAAGATAGAATAAAAAATAAGAATATGGCCCGAAATAATGACGGTCTTTAAACATATATACTCAAAGCTGTTTGTTAACGTAACACTCAGTTTAGAAGTTACGGGCGCCTTTCCGATTCCCCGAAACTTCTTAACTCTAACTAAGGGGTGCCCACTAGCCCTGTGAGAACAGTACCCCATACATAAAGGGGAAACTGCCTATGTTCAAAAGTAAATGATATGCGAAAGAACAATCGGGTTAATAAAGCACCATGGAAGTCCGTTTTGTTGTATTCCACGCCATGGCCCAATATTATCGTCAAAGGTGAGTTTTCTTCCAGCCAATGACGGTTCCATCAAGTTAAGTCTTGAAGGAACTCAAGGACCCGTCATTGGGCTGGAAGAAAACTCACCTTTGAACGATGATATTGGGCCACTGGGCGTGAATACAACAAAAAACGGACTTCATGGTGCTTATTAAACCCGATTGTTCTTTCGCATATCAAATTTTACTTTGAACATGCAGTTTCCCTTTGGCTTTATGTAGGTACTTTCGCCACAGGGCTAGTGGGCCCTTAGTAGAAGAAGAAGTTTCGGGGAATCGAAAGGCGCCCGTAACTTCTAAACTGATGTTTACGTAACAAACAGCTTGAGTATATATGTTTAAAGACCGTCATTATTGTGGCCAATAGCCTCCCTATCTAAGCTGCCTTATGCATTACATCATACATCGTCGCGAGGTTTGCAGGTATAGCCATGGAGGAAAAAGTGAAACATGCACGAGACATGCTCATTTTTCGACAGATATCCAATGTCCATCTATTGTCCAAAGAAATGTCATATTATGTTTTCAATTTAAAATACCCCGTATGATTGATTTTCAATGCAGCCTTCTCAGCCGTGTCTGAGTAGGCCACACCGTGAGCCTCTGAGACCTTCCTGGCTTCCTCACCTTCGTCCAACCTTGGCCAACCAACCGAGTGCCCCAGCAGCTGGCAAAATA
>VOPJ01009365.1:31328-49360 GCA_014673585.1 Semibalanus balanoides
TTAAAGGGAGTGTGCCTACTCACATTGGTCATGTGGAATTGTTGATACTAGTCTGTAGAACATATTTTTCTGAATTTAGCCATGTACTTCATTTCCCCAGAATCACTTTAGTTGCTGAGATATTCCAAGGTCGCCAATCACATACTGGCAGTACTTAATTATCGATATTCGCCAGAGAGCTTTCGCTACTAGAAGCATTGCTCTTAAATTACAACGCTAGCATATATTGTTAGCTCTGGTCAATACAAAACAATTACTCGTGAGCACTGATAACAGCTGCCGAACAGATTCTCGATCACTGTAAACAAACCTATACATTGCTCATAAAGGTTTGTTTATCGTCTTTAGTGCGCCATTATAGGTAACATCTTCGCTACTCTGTTTATAGTGACGAACGTTTATGAGTTTTGAAACAAAACAAATGCAAAACAGAATATAAGTGAAAATTCAACTAAAGGGGCTTCAGACGTGAATTTTTATCGTAACCAATAATCAAAGCAATAGCTTCTTACCGTAATACAAATATATTTGACATTTCAAAAGAGTAGGCACACTCCCTTAAGTGCCGTGAAAATAGTTTTGGAAAAAAGCGATAGAAAACCCGCACGCAGAGTAAACTTTTCTCTCAGTGTAGTAAGGCAATATTCATCTAGTATCAAGGTCAAGATACAAATTTGGTTGGTGTCATGTTATCAGTTTCTGACAGTGTCAAACTTTTTTTTTCAGAATCTTATCAAACTAAGAGAAGGAAGAAAATATGTCAAAACCCATTGGTGAGTATATAAATACATTGTTGTGAATAGTTCTTAGCTAAGCAGTACCTACAATTTCCATACACTTGCTATCCATTCATTTATGTTATGGGTAACAGTATTTACTATTTAGTGTTGGTAAATAATATCACAAGAAGTTATGGGTAGGCAATCATTTGCACAATTTCGCATCATTCTGCATTTGGGGTTGCGATTTTTTTGGTAACCATGGATATTGGTTTGCATGGTGCAGCCTGCATTTTCTGTGAATTGTGACTGCAGGAATTCAGAGAAGGAGAGATTTCCTTTGAGATACGTCCGGAGATTTGCTAAGACATAACTGGAGTGTTGGATACACATAGACATTCTATGCGTGTATTGTTCTACACCATGTTTGCAGTTGCTTTCTCCCAGAGTAACCATGTAGCCAGCCATGGGCTTGTTCTCCACTATCCTTTACCACTTGTCACTGACTGCAGACCGCAGATTATGCGGCTGCCCCAACCATTGCAATAAATCACACCATTCGTGCAAGTGATAAATGAGAGAATCAGAGAGAATCAGAGAGAGAATACACTGAGGAGAGTGTGACTGCCTGCTGCAGCACTGCTGAGTGTGTCCGACTGAGGAGAGTGTGACTGCCTGCTGCAGCACTGCTGAGTGTGTCCGACTGAGGAGGGTCACGTGACTGCCTGCTGCAGCGCTGCTGAGTGTGTCCGACTGAGGAGAGTCACGTGATTGCCTGCTGCAGCGCTGCTGAGTGTGTCCGACAAGCGGGGCCTGGTGGAGCTGGCCCATGGCCTGGCTGATGCTGGCCTCTCGTTGGTCGCCTCGGGCGGTACGGCCGCAGCCCTCCGTGCCGCCGGTGTGCCCGTGGAGGACGTGTCGGCTGTGACCGGTGCCCCGGAGATGCTCGGCGGACGCGTCAAGACTCTGCACCCCGCCATCCATGCTGGTAGGAACGCTACAATGACGGGTCGGACGACAGTTTGGGGTATTGGTCCGATTGGGTTAAGTTCAGTGGATTGTGGGATCCAGGTCTGGTAATGCACTCATACTTCCTTATATCAATTATTGCTGCCTTATATGGGAAACAGGCTATGCTCATCATACTCAAAAACTATTAATTTTGCAAAAGAGAGCAATGCGCATCATAGAAGGAAGGCGATTTTCCACATCAAAGTGCCAATCCATTTTTTTTTTTAAAATATTAATGTCTAAAAATTTCAAAGATATTGCGCTTAAGATGACAAATGATGCTTGTAATGCCATAAACATATATGCAACAAACCGTACCGTCACTCAAGTACAATAAATGCTTCTAATAACACATTGAAAGTCGTCACTCTACAATAGCAAACAAAACATTTCAGAGTATTTTTCAACAAAGAATTTATAGACTTTTCATCCATAGCATGCCTCGGTCCCAAACTATGGGAATGGCATTATTTTGTATGAAGCATTGCACTTTCAACAGAAGCTACCATCCTTCCAAGGAAGTGATTGAGAAAAAAAAAATCATATCACCAGTACTAGTTAAACATGTTTGGTTGTTATACGGTAAAGTAAACAAGAGAATAAGTAATACAATTCACTATCGCTCACTATCGCATATGAGTGCCCATGACATACATATGTACAACTATGTCAATGAATAAGGTATATGAACTATTCATATATATTATTATATATGCAACTGTATACAAATGTGCTTGTATGTGTGTATACTGTATATGTCTGTGTGTATGTGTGTTGTGTTAGGTATGCACTTAGGCACTATGCATACGCAGTTATGCATATTATGTAGATAACCAATTGTAAAATATTAGTTCATTTGTCAATACCAGTATTCTGCTAGTGCTTTATAAAAAGCTGGTCACCCTATCGAACCGGCGCTGGAGCCTGGTGAAGGCTAACCAGCAAAACTAAGCCTTGCTTAGCGCTGGAGGTCTCAATGGGCTCAGCAAAGTGACCATATGCTTGACCAATGACCAGGACTGCCCGAATCACTTGTATATATGAATGAATGAATAATAAAGACACCCCTAACTAACTCCTTAAATGTATGAGAATGTGTGAAAGTACTGTATGTGTGGGGGGGGGTAGTTTGGGGGACAGTCATTGCGGCTCTGCTTCAGAAATGACTACTTTTCTGCTGATCTTTTATCTAACACAATGAGTCTAACACTACAACTGCCTCTCTTTTGCATTTTTTATGTTTGCATATACCAAGTTCTGTAGAGGAGTGGCAGCGACATTATCTCGTTATTTTATCTGGTGTTAACGTGAAGGTATATGTGGCGTCGTTGGGATTGAGGGTGGGGCACTCCTGGTCACCTATTGGGTGACGGTGTAAAAAAATGCATGCTGTTACTGCTCAGTTACTGGTTATGCTATTGTAAGCTGGCTAAATATCTTTGGTTGGTTTGCGATGTGAATCTTGGCACAATGTAGTATGTTACGGTAAATCGTAACGAAGCTCACACAAAAAAAAAACATTGACCACTTAATGAAGGGCCTCTCAAATTGTCGTGTCTCTGCAGGGATTCTTAGTCGACTGGAGGCTGGCGACCAGCAGGATATGAAGACACAGGGCTACCGCATGATCAGTATCGTGGTCTGTAACCTCTACCCGTTCTCCCAGACCGTGGCCAAGCCGAACGTCTCTGTGCCTGAGGCCATCGAGCAGATCGACATCGGTGAGTGTTGGACGGTACCATGTAAGTTTCGCCAGTCAAACATGAATCCAGATCTGCAGATGGTGATGATGATGATGATGATGGTAAAGGTAAAGGTGATAATGACGATGGACGTCGGTGACGCCGGAAACGGAGACGATGAGTTGACGTTGACGATGATAACAGTTACAATGACCATCATGATCTTGATCATTGCGATTATAATGGGTTGGGCTGTGGACGCAACCACAATGGGAATCGTACATCAGGGCTGCAGGAAATATCCTGATTGATCACGTTTTTGGCTGTGTTCTGACCCGTCAATTCCCGCGGGGATTCCGGGGAATCGGTAGAAAAGTGCTTTCTACCGATTCCGGTAGCAAGTAGTTAACAGGAATACCAATGTATGAGTACATTGTCGAATTGCAGTGGAGTAAAACGCCCGCCGGGGATTCCAGGGATTCCCGTCGGGAATGTGACGGTCAGAACACAGCCTTTGTCTAGTGGCTCTATGACGGTCATCGCCGATGTCTGATAGTTCCTTATTTTGCCGCCAGGTGGTGTTACGCTGCTGCGAGCTGCCGCCAAGAACCATGCTCGGGTGACGGCTGTATGTGACCCGGACGACTACGACGCAGTGCTCACAGAGGTCAAACAGTCCGCCGACAGTGACACGACGCTGGAGACCAGGTATGTGGAACAGAGGTCAAATAGAGGTCAAACAGTCCGCCGACAGTGACACGACGCTGCAGACCAGGTCTGTGGAACAGAGGTCAAATAGAGGTCAAACAGTCCGCCGACAGTGACACGACGCTGGAGACCAGGTATGTGGAACAGAGGTCAAATAGAGGCCAAACAGTCCACCGACAGTGACACGACGCTGCAGACCAGGTCTGTGGAACAGAGGTCAAACGGGTTAGATTAGACAGAGGTCTAACAGTCGGGCGACAGTGCCACCAGATCTGGTCAAACAGGGGTCAAACAGAGGTCAAACAGAGGTCAAACAGGGGTCAAACTGTCGCCGTCAAGCAGGTCAGCGGACGGCGACAGGACGCTGCAGGCCAGGTCTGTGAGACGGAAGTCAACCAGAAGACAGTATGTCGACATAAACTGACCGTACTCGTGCTTCACTGTCGTTACGAAGGTCGCTGCTCTGTTGCGGCTGTCGTTACGAAGGTCGCTGCTCTGTTGCGCCTGTCGTGCCTCTGTTGCTTGGCCTGGTCGTTACGAAGGTCGCTGCTCTGTTGCGGCTGTCGTACGAAGGTCGGCTTGGCTCTGTTGCGGGCTGTCGTTACGAATAGGTCGCTGCTCTGTGCGGCTGTCGCTTACGAAAGGTCGCCTGACTCTGTTGCGGCTGTCGTTACGAAGGTCGCTGCTCTGTTGCGGGCGTGTCGCATTACGAAGGTCGCTTGCTCTGTATTGCGGCCTGCCCTCCCCTCTTTTTTTTTCCTTTTTTCTTTTTTGCTTTAGCTTATCGTTTACGAAAGGTCGTCTGCTCTGTTGCGGCTTGTCGTTACGAAGGTCGCTTGCTCTGTTGCGGCTGTTCCGTTTACGAAGCGTCTCTGCTCTGTCGGCTGACGGTTGACGAAGGTCGCACATGCTCTGTTGCGGCTGTCGTTACGAAGGTCGCTGCTCTGATCGGCTGTCGTTACGAAGTCGCTGCTCTGTTGCGGCTGTTCGTTACGAAGGTCGCTGCTCTGCTGCGGCTGTCGTTCGAAGTCGCTTGCCCTCTGTTGCGGCTGTCGTTACGAAGGGTACGCTGCTCTGTTGCGGCTGGTCTTACGAAGGCTCGCGCTCTGTTGCGGCTGTCGTTACCGAAGGTCGCTGCTCTGTTTGCGGCTGTCGTTACGAAGGTCGCTGCTCTGGTTGCGGGCTGTCGTTACGAAGGTGCGCTCGCTCTGTTGCGGCTTGTCGTTACGAGGTACCGCTGCTCTGTTGCGGCTGTCGTTACGGAAGGTTCAGCTGCTCTGTTTCGGCTATTCGTTACGAAGGTCGCTGCTCTGTTGCGGCTGTCGTTACGAAGGTCGCTGCTCTGTTGCGGCTGTCGTCACTTTGACTGTCGCTATCTTTCGCCCTGATAACTGTCACTAACCGTCGTCACACCGCACCCCGCAGACAGCGTCTGGCCCTGAAGGCGTTCCTGCACACGGCGCAGTACGATGAGACCATCTCCGGCTATCTATGTCAGCAGCTGGCGGACCCGCGCCGGGCGCTCACGCTCCGCTACGGCATGAACCCGCACCAGAAGCCGGCGCTGATCTACAGCGCCGAGGGGGACCTGCCCCTGACCGGTCAGTCAGTGGGGGGTGGTGTGAACTGCAGTGATGATGATGGCTTGTTGGTGATTTAAGCCATGGGCTTGCCGCCGTGAGTGGCCACGAGTGAGGACTCGTCGGTGGAATCAGCAGACTCTAGGTGGCTCTCGTGACGTCCCAATGCTGTGTTTGTGTACTTACAAAGGTAGATCACTTGTTAACAAAAGTATTGCATGGAAGGGGCACCAGACCACGCGTTTCGAATATCTTAACACTCGCACTGGAGTATGCCACTAACGCGCACTGGAGGGGGCACTTTAGTGCCCTCCCCCCTGAGATCTCAGAAAGAAAGTATGAGAGCTAGGACGTTCAAACTTACAGGGTAGATAGTTGCTGTGATGATCTATATTATCTGAAAATTTGGTGACCTTAGGTCAATATATCTTAAAGGTCAAACAAGGTCATGAAGGTCAAATCGGACCAAATGTCACCATTTTGGGGATTTGACCTCTGTGACGTCACAGGTCAACAGCAATGTGTCTGAAGCTCTGTTTGGGGCTTGGGGATTAACATTGGCATTGGCTACCAAATAGCGTTTGAATCGTCCTGATCTGATGCTGGTTCTGAAGATATCGCTTCGCCGACCTCGATTCTGGCCGCCATTTTGGAATTCAAATCCATATAACTCAAAAATTTGCCTACCGATTTCTATTTTGTTTAACGTCAAGCGATCCGCTATTGTGTTGCCGTAAATGTCGCACAAACACCACCGGCCTGCGCCGTTTTGTTTGCAAGATATTCACGAAAACATGGGGGGCACATAGGTCCCCTCTCCAGTGCGCGTGTAAGTTGGAACATCCCTGGAAACCCACTCACATCCCTCTGCATCACTACCATGTTCGGTGTTGCAATTCTGCCATACAACAGACTGGATTGTCATTGGTTGTTTCGCGACCATCGCACTGACCTGACGGCTGACCGCGCCCTCTGCACCTCTCCCGACAGTGCTGAACGGCTCTCCGGGGTTCATCAACCTGCTGGACGCGCTGAACGGTTACCAGCTGGTGCGGGAGCTGACTGAGGCCCTGTCGCTACCGGCCGCCGCCTCCTTCAAACACGTCAGCCCGGCAGGAGCAGCGGTCGGTCTGCCGCTCTCCGAGACAGAGGTCAGTTAGAGGCGGGGGTCTGCCGCTCTCCGAGACAGAGGTCAGTTAGAGGCGGGTCTGCCGCTCTCCGAGACAGAGGTCAGTTAGAGGCGGGGTCTGCCGCTCTCCGAGACAGAGGTCAGTTAGAGGCGGGGTCTGCTGCTCTCCGAGACAGATGGTTCAGTTGAAGAGGCGGGGTCTGGCCTCTCTCCGAGACAGAGGTCAGTTAGAGGCGGGGTTCTGCTCTCTCCGAGACAGAGGTAGTTAGAGGCCGGGGTCTGCTGCTCTCGAGATCAGAGGTCAAGTTAGAGGCGGGCTCTGCCGCTCTTGCCGAGGACAGGGAGGTCAGTTAGAGGCGGGTCTGGCCACTCTTCCGGAACCAGATTGTCAGTTATGCAGGCGGGTCTCCGCTCTCCGAGACAGAGGTCAGATTAGAGTCGGGGTCTGCCGCTCTCCGGAGGACAGAGGTCAGTTACGAGGCGGGGTCTGCTGCTCTCCGAGACAGAGGTTCAGTTTTAAGAGCGGGGTCTTTTGGCTGCTCTCCGAGGAACAGAGTTGTCAGAGAGGCGGTGAGTCTGCTGCTCTGCCGAGACAGAGGTTCAGTTAAAGCGGAGCGTCTTGCCGCTCTGCCGAGACAGAGTCAGTTTAGAGGCGGGGTCTGCTGCTCTCCGAGGACAGAGGTCAGTTTAGATCGGGGTCTGACTTGTCTTCCGAGACAGAGGCAGTTAAGAGCGAGGGTCTTGCTGCTCTCGAGACAGAGCGTCAGTTAGAGGCGGGGATCTGCCGCTCTCCGAAAGGGGACCCCAGGGAGGTCAGTAGAGGCGCGGTCTGCCGCTCTCCGGGAGACAGAGGTCAGTTGAGAGGCGGGGTCTGCTGCTCTCCGAGACAGAGGTCAGTTTAGAGCGGGTCTTGCCCGCTCTCGAGACAGAGGTCAAGTGTAGAGGCCGGAGTCTGCGCGCTCTCCGAGACAGAGGTTCAGTAGAGGCGGTTCTGCTGCTCTCCGAGACAGAGGTCCAGTTTAGAGGCGGGGTCTGCCGCTCTCCAGATAGAGGTCAGTTAGGATGCGGGGGGGTCTGGCCGCTCTCGAGTATATTATATATAATTTATAATTATATATCTAGTATATATATATATACTATAGTATATATAATAGTATATATATATATATCTGCTTTGCTTTTCCAACCTTGTTCTTGACTTTGTCGGCATATTGTATGTATGTGGAAGAATCATCTCCCTCCTGCCACTTCTGCCACTCAGTGATTTCTCTGCAGGCTGAGGTGAACATGATGTCAGACCTGGCTGAGATCCTGACTCCGCTGGCGTCTGCGTACGCCCGTGCTCGCGGTGCTGACCGCATGTCTTCGTTCGGAGACTTTGTGGCGCTCTCCGAGACGTGTGACCTGCCGACGGCTCGGATCATCAGTCGGGAGGTGAGCTGATTGAAGGCGCCGCGGCGGCTCCTCCTCCGCTGTGTCTCGGCGAGCTAGGGTTCGTCGCTCCTCGCTCACAGGACGGAACGCGCCAGTGCTGATTGGACATGTCATGACCCGCCATTCGGAATGACGGCTCATGATGTGTTTGTGGTTGGGAATGCTTTGTAGCGTCACGTATGCTGTTTTGTTTCGAGGTGCGATGAAGTGTCTCACTGGCGTGGTAGACATATATGATGCCGTATGCGATGGCGTGGTAAACATCATGCCTTGGCAGGAAATCGCACACTGTAGGACATTGCATGTTACGGGATATTGTATAGTGCAGGAAATTGCATAGATGCCACGTCGTGCTATCTTTGGTATAATTATGGCCGCGTGTGTTTGTGCAGGTCTCTGACGGTGTCATCGCCCCCGGCTACACGGATGAGGCGCTGGAGATTCTGAAGAAGAAGAAAGCCGGCAAGTACTGTGTACTGAAGGTCAGTGATATCACATTGCAATATCGCTTAGATTTGTTTTCCTTATTTTGGCTTAACCCGCAAGTCACAGGCTGTTTTAGTCCCCCCCCCCTCCTCTGAGGAATATTTGGAATATCTCACGAATTAATGCAGCTATGATCAACGTCAATTTTCCAGTTCCTGTCCGGGCAACTTTTTACACATGTGCAAAAATCCAATTTTGTCAATATTTTTTTAGATATAGCGAAGTTAGTGACGTCAGTTAACATGATTTTGACATCAAAATCAGCTATACTTTAAGAGACCGCACAAATGTCATGTACTAGACAAGTAAGAAGAAAAATACAAAGATAGCAAATGTCAAGGCCTGGGCTACATGGTATTTTTTACTTCCAAAATTTTACAAAAAATAAAAATAATCAAAACTTTCAAAGATAGTATAAAAAACGGAATAGATGTCAAAGAACTATACATAGGCAACTACCATACCAAATTTCAAAATAATATGTATATTTTCGACTGAGTGATAACATCTAAGGTATAGTTTTTTTTTGCATGTTTTGGCATGGCATAATTTTTATGTTGATCAGATACAGACAAATAAATGGCAGTACTGTATTCTGACATAAAACCGGTCAAGACAAATGTACTTATTAATTATATTTGTCAATTTCGAATTTTGACCTTTTGTGACCTGAATTTGACCTTTGCTTGACTTTCACTTTACGTATATTAAGTCAGGTGGTAAAATGAGTATCATTGTGGAGTTCTACACGTAAAATAATCCATAAAACATGTGTTGCATGACTTTCGTATATTTGTGTTAGTATAGTGACAAAACATTTCTGTATGCAACAACACAACCTCGTAATGACCAAAAATATGTGATCTGACCTTGTGCCAACAATTCCCTTCAAGCTCATGTGGTATGTGTATCATACTTTTGAGAATACTCTGGGTGATCTTGGTTGCAACCAAAGGCTTTGAATGGAAAGTATAACCCATAAACTAAAATAGCTCGATTTTAACCTTTGACCTGACATGTGACGTCACCAGTGACCTCCAGGGCAACACAAATTATGTTACGCCGGTGATAAAATTGCCTGGGCTATTGATTGCCGTTTGAGTCAGCGCGATCGTCTTATTGGTTCCGGCTATACAAGGGGCGCTAAAAAAGACCCTCCCATCAGTGAGTCGTGTTACAGTGTTAATAGCACACTCCAGTGACCGCCGGGTTAAAGAGAGTGAGAGAAAGGTATGATCAATGAACGCTGACATTAGACGTGCTTAGTCGCATCTCTAAAGCTCCTATTTCGTCCCGTGAAACACATGCTTCGCACAATATTCATTTTGCACCTGGCATAACGTCTGCTCACTGTATTCATATTAGAAGTGACATCACGGTCGATGTAAACACGGTGATTATCTTGGCGGAATCGGCCTCGTAATGCCATGATCAGAGGTGGCAGCTCAACTACTGAGCTAGCGATCACTAAGGCTGAGCTGCGAAGCTGATCACTTACAGCTCAGCAGCTCAGCGGCAGGTCAGCGTCACAGTAGTAACATCTCAGCGGCAGATCAGCGTCACAGTAGTAACATCTCAGCGCAGATCAGCGTCACAGTAGTAACATCTCAGTGGCAGGTCAGCGTCACAGTAGTAACATCTCAGCGGCAGATCAGCGTCACAGTAGTAACATCTCAGGGGGTAGATCAGCGTCACAGTAGTAACATCTCAGCGTCACAGTAGTAACATCTCAGCGGCAGATCAGCGTCAGAGTAGTAACATCTCAGCGTCACATACGTAACAATCTCAGTGGCAGGTCAATGTCACGTAGTAACATCTCAGCGGCAGATCAGCCGTCCACAGTAATAACATCTCAGGGGTAGATCAGGTCACAGTAGTAACATCTCAGCGGTCACGTAGTACATCGTCAGCGGAGATAGCAGTCACAGTAGTAACATCTCAGTGACAGATCAGCGGTCAACAGTAGTCACATCCTCAGCGGCGATCAGCGTCACAGTATAACATCTCGCGGTAAGATCAGCGTCACAAGTAGTAACATCTCAGCGGCAGATCAGCCGTCACAAGTAGTAACATCTCGTGGGAGGTCACAGCGTCAACAGTAAGTAACATCTCAGGGTTTAGATCAGCGTCAACAGTAGTAACAGTTCAGTGGCAGAATCAGCGTCACAGTAGTACATCTCAGCGGCACCAGATCAGCGCCACATGTAAGCCACGGCCCCAGTGGCAGGTCAGCGTCACAGTAGTAACATTCGTGGCAGGTCAGCGTCACAGTAAGTAACCATTCAGGGGTAGATCAGCGTCACAGTATAACATCTTCGTGGCAGGTTTCAGCGTCCACAGTAGTAACAATCTCACAGCGGCCAGATGACAAGCGCCACAGGTAGTTCACGGGCCAGTGCAGGTCAGCGTCACAGTTAGTAACATCTCCGTGGCAAGGTCAAGCGTCAAACAGTAAGTAACATCTCAGGGGTAGTAGCGTACACAGTAGTCAACATCTCAGTGGCAGGTCAGCGTCACAGTAAGTAAATCTCAGCGGCAGATCAGCGGTCACAAGTAGTAACATTCAGCGGCAGGTCAGCGTCACAGTAGTAACATCTCAGGGGTAGATCAGCGTCACAGTAGTCAATCTCAGCGGCAGACTACAAGCGTCACAGTAGTAAATCCTCAGCGGCAGGTCACAGCGTCACAGTAGTACATTCTCCATGGCAGGTCCAGCGTCAAGTAGTAACATTCAGCGGCAGGTCAGCGGTCAATCCCGTACGTAACATCTCGCGCCAGCATCAGCGCCACACAGTAGTCACATCTCCCAGCGGGCAGATCAGGTCACAAGTAAGTAACATTCTCACGCGCCAGATCGACATCACAGTAGTAACATCTCAGTGGCAGATCAGCGTCACAGTAGTAACATCTCAGCGGCAGATCACCGTCACAGTAGTAACATCCCAGCGGCAGATCAGCATCACAGTAGTAACATCTCAGTGACAGATCAGCGCCACAGTAGTAACATCTCAGTGGCAGGTCAGCGTCACAGTAGTAACATCTCAGTGGCAGGTCAGCGTACAGTAGCCACAGGCTCAGCGGCAGCATCAAGAGTCACAGTAGTAACAATTCAGCGGCAGATCAGCGTCAACAGTAGCACCCCACAAAAAAGCTTTTTTCCCAGCGTCCCACAGTAGCCACGGCCCAGCGGCAGGTCAGACGTCAACAGTACGCACAGCTCAGCGGCAGATCAGCGTCACAGTAGTAACATCTCAGCGGCAGATCAGCGTCACAGTAGTTACATCTCAGGGGTAGATCAGCGCCACAGTAGCCACGGCCCAGCGGCAGGTCAGCGTCACAGTAGCCACAGCTCAGCGGCAGGTCAGGGCGCGTTACAGACCGCTGCTGACCGCCGCCGCCTGGCAGAGGTGCAGCTGTGGACTGAAAACACTCGCCACCATCAGGACCGCCGCGTACGCCAGCGTCAAGGGCGCTTCGAGTTCAGGTTTCCACGTGACCACCACCAGCGCCGCCGCTGCTGGTCCGTACACCGCACAGTACAACAGACAGAGGGTTAGGCCAGCATGACACACCAACCGACTAGTGCCAGCCGCCAGGGCACCGCCCGCCGCCCCCGCCTTGGCCGAGCGCTGACTTCCGCCCGTCGTCCGCCGCCGCTGGCGACCACGCTGTGACACTCTGGCGGAGGCTCTCGCCGCCGCCCCCACCCGGCGGCGCGAGCGGCGGGGGCGGGGGCGGGCCAGCCGGAACCGCCGGTGCCGAGGTGTGGCTCTACCGGACGGAGGGGCCGACTGGTCGGCCAGGTAGCCGTCAGTGGAGGGGAAAGGTGGCAGAGGTAGCGGGGAGCCCCGCTCTGCAGCCGAGCCGGACCTGCGCCGACTGGTGTCCAGTGACAGTGCACTGGAGGATCGCCACTGGCCGCACCCCTGAGACTGGCTCTGGAGGAGGCTGTACCCTATTGCAGTTGCAGTGTTGGCAGCGGAGCGTTCGCCGTCTCCCCCGCGGTACGGTTCGCTGTTTGGTCGACACGGACATCATGGACATCACGGACATCACGGACGTCGTCTTCTGGTAGTTGAACTGCATCGCTGTAAGTTTGCCCGCGGTCCAGGAGGTCGGATGTTTGGATGCCGCCGGGCTGGATGTTGTGTTTTGTATCTCGGTCGCCGTCACCACGGGCCGGGTCCTCGCCTGGGATGGGCGAGGTGGTGGTAATCCCTACCGAGCTCGAGACAGCTCCCCCTGCTGAGCTCCAGACAGCTCCTGCTGCTGAGCTCGAGGCAGCTCCCCCTGCTGAGCTCGAGACAGCTCCCGCTGCTGAGCTCGAGACAGCTCCCCCTACCGAGCTCGAGACAGCTCCCCCTGCTGAGCTCCAGACAGCATTCCCTGCTGAGCTCGAGACACGCTCCCCCTGCTGAGCTCCAGAGAAGCTCCCGCTGCTGAGGGGGAGAAGCAGCTCGAGAACAGCTCCCCCTGCTGAGCTCGGAGACTAGCTCACCGCTGCATGAGCCATCGAGACAGCTCTCCCTGCTGAGCTCGAGGCAGCTCCCCCTGCTGAGCTCGAGACAGCTTCCCCTGCTGAGCTCGAGACAGCTCCCGCTGCTGAGCTCGAGACAGCTCCCCCTGCTGAGCTCGAGACAGCTCCTCCTGCTGAGCTCGAGACAAGCTACCCCCTGCTTGAGCTCGAGACGACTCCCCCATGCCTTGGCTCGAGACAGCTCCCCAGCTGAGCTTGAGACAGGTCCCCCCTTAGCTGAGCTCGAGACCAGCTCCCTCCTCCGCTGAGCTCCGACGAGACAGCTCCCCCTAGCTGAGCCTTGAGGCAGCTCCCCTGCTGGAGCTCCGGAAGCTCTGCTGCTGAAGCTCGAGACAACTCCGCTGCTGAGCTCGAGAAGCTATCCCTGCTGGCTCGACAGCTCCCCCTGCTGAGCTCGAGACAGCTCCCGCTGCATGAGCTCGAGAACAGCTCCCGCTGACCTGAGCTCGAGACAGCTCCCCTGCCTGAGCTCGGAACAGCTCCCCTGCTTGAACTCGAGACAGCTATCCTGCGAGCTCGAGAGCAGGCTCCCCTGCCTGAGCTCGAGGCAGCTCCCTGCTGAATGGCTCGAGAACAGCTCCCCCTTGCTGAGCTTCGGAGACAGCTCCCTAGCTGAGCTCGAGACAGCTCCGCTGACTAGAAGCTCGAAGACAGCTGCCCCCTGCTGAGCTCGAGACAGACTCCCGCTGCTGGCTCGAGACAGCTCCCGCTGCTGAGCTCGAGACAGCTCCCGCTGCTGAGCTCGAGACAGCTCCCCCTGCTGAGCTCGAGACAGCTCTCCCTGCTGAGCTCGAGGCAGCTCCCCCTGCTGAGCTCGACAGCTCTCCCTGCTGAGCTCGAGACAGCTCCCGCTAAGTTCTGATGTCCGCCACTAGAGGGTACCGCCGCCTCTGCCGCTGCCGGGTTGTTGGCTGGAGGGGTGATCTCGATCCGGACTCTAGGCGTGCGACGTCGCCTGCTGGACCCAGTGGTGGTGGTGGTGGTGGTGTGTGGTCGGAGTTTGCACGTTCTTCCTCTAACTCGGGGAGCTCGGTGATTTCGGGCAGCGTTGGACGCACCTGTCTGGGGGTTGTTGAGTGTGGATGTACTGGCCGTCTTCTCCGCCGCCTCCGCCCCCTCCTCAGATGACGTGTCCTCGGACCCGTAAGGTGTTCTCGGCGGCACACGAACCAGCACTCTGGGCCGCCGCCGGCCGAGCGAACCCACCTTCCGTCTCCTCCTGCGGCTGCCGGCCGCGCGGCAAACCAGCGCCGCGCTGCTCAACACCATCACCAGACCTATGACGTAGCTGGTCGGCAACAGCGGCACCAGTGTCGGCAACAGCGGCACCAGTGTCGGCAACAGCGGCACCAGTGTCGGCAACAGCGGCGGCGCGCCGGGCGACACAGTCAGCGCCAGCGCTCCGCTGCCGGCCGCTGACCACAGCGCGCTGGTCCGCCTCGGCCGCGGCGGCAGCGCGCTGGTCCGCCTCGGCCGCGGCGGCAGCGCGCTGGTCCGCCTCGGCCGCGGCGGCGCCAGGATGGCAGTGGCGCCGCCAGCGGAGGAGGGAGACCAGCGCTGGACCAGCGTGCAGGAGACAGCCGGCCGGCAGCTGCCCGGTGACCAGCAGTGGCCCACCTGTGGCCAGGGTAACCAGCAGCTCGGCGGCCGCGTGACTGAGGTGCACGGACATCGCAGCTCTGATCGGACGACGCTGAAGGGTAGAGACGATGATGGCGGTGTTGCTGAAGAGAGCAGCAACTAGAGGAGGCAGCAGCAGCAGCAGCAGCAGCGGCCACGGCCAGCCGGCCGGCGAGGTGGTGACCGTGGTGGTACCGGCCGGCGAGGTGGTGACCGTGGTGGTACCGGGCGGGTGGTGAATCGTGGTGGTCCCGGCCGGCGAGGTGGTGACCGTTGGTGGTACCGGGCCCGCGAGTGGGACCTGGTGGTACCTGGCCGCGAGGTGGTGACCGTCGGTGGTACCGGCCGGCAGGTGGTGACCGGTGGTGGTACTCGCTGCGAGGTGGACCGTGGTGGTACACGCGGCGAGGTGGTACCGTGGTGGTACAGCCGTCGAGTGGTGACCGTGGTGGTACCGGCCGGCGAGGTGGTGACCGTGGTGGTACCGGCCGGCGAGGTGGTGACCGCCACCGGTATCCAGGGACGGCGGCCTATCGTAATCTTCCAGCCACGTTTTGTTTATAACCATCTGCTTCAGTCAAGGCGTAAGTCTTTTGACGACAGTCTGCGGTCTATATCAAACAGCAGTTTTACATTTTCTGGTTCGGGATCTACTTGGTAAAAGCAAATCCACCACCACCAGCATGTGTTGTCTCCCAAAACTGTTACCGCACAGTGCGTCCTCGAAAGCTGTCGCTCTTTTCGCAGAAGCGTATATTACACCGATTTTAATCACTGGCTTTAATCACTGTATATACTGGCTGTAATGACTGTATGCACTGTCTTTAATCACTAATCTCGCTGCACCAGTGCACGCGCTCCTCCTGTGCCGTGTATCCGCGCCATCACTGTAAGTCGTCACATCTCCTCACACACCTGTGCCACATCTTGTCACTCACCCGATCGATCCCCGGCACTGGCCGTGTCTCTGTACGGCGATCGACTGTCACCAGCTGATCTCCAGAGGTAAGCCGAGGCTCTGCCGCGCACCATCCGTTGCTAAGCAACAGTTTGAAAGCAAAGCGATGACGGGCAAAACACTGTGATTGTGCGGGTCGTGGTCGTCATGGCTGCAGGAAGACGAATCCAGGAGTTTGAAGCCACGTGACAGGGAGTTAGAGGGAGACGTGTGACCGCGCTCGGAAGGGAGTTAGAGAGATTCTGACCGTGCTTGGAAGGGATTCTGACCGCGCTTGGAAGGAAGTTAGAGGGAGCGTGACGGCGCGTTGAAGGGAGTTTGAGGGAGCGTGACGGCGCGTTGAAGGGAGTTTAGGGACGTGCATGGCGCGTTAAGGAGTTTGAGGGAGCTTGACGGCGCGTTTTGAGGGAGTTTGAGGGAGCGTGACGGCGCGTTAGAAGGGAGTTTGAGGAGCGTGATGGCGCGTTGAAGGGAGTTTGAGGGAGGTGACGGCACGCTTTGAAGGGAGTTAGAGGGAGGCGTGACGGGCGCTTGAAGGAGTTTGAGGAGCGTGATCGGCGCGTTGAAGGGATTTGAGGGAAGCGTACGGCGCGTTGAAGGAGTTATGAGGAACGTGGACGGGCGCGTTGAAGGAGTTTGAGGGAGCGTGACGGCGCGTTGAAGGCGAGTTTGAAGGGGGGGGGGGAGGGCGTACGGCGCGTTTGAAGGGAGTTTGAGGAGCGTGACGGCGCCGTTGAATGGGAGTTTGAGGGAGCGTGACGGCCGTGAAGGGAAATTCGAGGAGCGTGACGCGCGTTGAAGGGAGGTGAGGAGCGTGACGGCGCGTTGAAGGGAGTTTGAGGGAGCGTGACGGCGCGTTGAAGGGAGTTTGAGGGAGCGTGATGGCGCGTTGAAGGGAGTTTGAGGGAGCGTGACGGCGCGTTGAAGGGAGTTTGAGGGAGCGTGACGGCGCGTTGAAGGGAGTTTGAGGAGCGTGACGGCGCGTT
Organism: Semibalanus balanoides; assembly: GCA_014673585.1. Classification (NCBI taxonomy): domain Eukaryota; kingdom Metazoa; phylum Arthropoda; class Thecostraca; order Balanomorpha; family Balanidae; genus Semibalanus; species Semibalanus balanoides. The sequence continues at coordinate 48,179 of VOPJ01009365.1, forward strand.
GAAGGAGTTTGAGGAGGAGCGTGACGGCGCGTTGAAGGGAGTTTGAGGGAGCGTGACGGCGCGTTGAAGGAAGTTGGAGGGAGCGTGACGGCGCGTTGAAGGGATTTGGAGGGAGCGTGACGGCGCGTTGAAGGAAGTTACACGGAGCGTGACGGCGCATTGAGGAGAGTTTGATGAAGAGAGCGGCAGTGTCCCGCTGTGGCCGGATACGTTGGCCAGAAGTTGTGACTATGCGCTGTTAGACTCATTATTTTTGAGTGCTGATGCGAGGAACATTGGTTTAGAATTAAAGTTGCTATGCTGATATTTTCCTCGTATATATAAACAAAATTTCGAGAGAAATTAGCTGTCAACTTTTCGGGTGTAGCCCATTTGAAAACAAAATTAGCACGATAATACCTTGAGAAAAGCTGAAAGTTTCTCTGAAGTCCGCTAACCGCCGACCCCTTGTTCTCAGATGGAGCCCGATTACAAGCCGTCGGCGATGGAAACTCGCACTGTGTTCGGTCTGCGGCTGGTGCAGTCGCGAAACGACGCCACCATTGGTCGAGAAATGTTCACCAAAATCGTATCCGCCAATAAGGAGGTGTGTTGTCGGTCCTCGTAAGATGTTAGTTGTTGATTTATATTTCGGATTAAAGTGTTGCATAGTGCGTAGTGTGTTGATTATGTTACTGCTCGTTCGGGATATGTTGCATTTTTGTTTTTGTTCCAAGTAGCAGTTATGAAATCTTAACTTCCATCCAATCTTGCATTGAACTATACTTTTGTTGGAAAGTGCATCGCATACCTACTTTCCGTTGCGCGGACTGTTGGTTGTTGACCATACTGACTGTTTACCATACAACTGTTACCATACCCTTGACTGAATACCACACGCCTGCTAACGACGCCCACCGTTCGATTGGCGGCAAATTTCTGTCTCCCGCCTTTTTGTCGGCAGTCTCTGGAGATCCATCCCAGCACCGCACTGCTGTATGCTGATTAATGCTGTTTCCTGGTGGTCCCCCCGCCGCTCTCTGTGGTACCCCTGTCTTCCCAGCTGCCCGAGTGTGCCGTGCGGGACCTGATCCCCCCCGCCGCTCTCTGTGGTGCCCCCCTGTCTTCCCAGCTGCCCGAGTGTGCCGTGCGGGACCTGATCCCCCCCCGCCGCTCTCTGTGGTACCCCTGTCTTCCCAGCTG
>VOPJ01009366.1:0-16047 GCA_014673585.1 Semibalanus balanoides
CGGCAGGTTCGAGTGAAGTGACGGCATGATGTGATGAGTTGATGATGCACAGGATTCTAAGTTTAAGTATTGTGTCCGGAGAGAGGCGGACAAGTTAAAGCCTCTTAGCCAAGCTGTTTCGGACACAGTGGTGCAGCGTGTGATTATCCTCGCCGGAATGGTGTATACAGTTATGTTATATGCTCCCGGGAACTCGAATCCTCCCGAGAATGCTATATACAGTGATCACCTTGGAAACCGCAGAAGAATTCCGCAAAAACACACCCAGACATAAACACGTGTAACATAAACCTCATTGGCTAGAAATTGGTGACCACCAAAACAGTTCAGCACACGACTCAAACTATAGGATCAGCGCATTTCTGGTGCCGTATCGCGTCGTGTTCAGCAAACTGCGAGCCGCGAGCAGTACAGGAGCCATAGATATTTACAAGGCAACAACCTTGTATGTAATACAATACACTTCGGCAGCCAGAAGGACCGTGAGACCGTGACCGTGAGGTAGGAGCGTGGACCGTGAGAACATGGTGTCTGCACCATGTTCTGTGCACGCTTCTATAGAACATGCCGACACAGCAGTGTGCAGCGTTCACTGTTAAATATGCAGCCAGCACGGCAGGTTATCGCTGAGTAAGACAGGCCATTTTTCACTGATGTTCCCTCTGGGCGATAATCAGGAGTCGTTCCACTACACAGCTACAAGTAGCTTGTAACGCTAAATAGGGAGCTACAAATAGCTCATAAAGCCAAATAGGAGGTTGCAAACAATATTGAGACATCAGCAGGTGTTAAAAGGCACGTTTTATAGTTAGCAGTTACATCAATGCCACATTCGAGGAAGCATAAAGGTGTTTTATAGGCAATGAAGTAGCTTCATGAATGCAAAATGCATCTTAGTCATATCATTGCGTATACTCCCTATGTTGTATGTGCTAAGTGTTACCAGTCAATCTAAAGGAACCGAGGAGTATGGAACCGTGCGTTGTATTAACTGACTTACAACTGGTAAACATTAATATTGTTATCATTTAATTTAGCGTTATCTTCGATCATTTGAGCAGCATGTTAGGGTTGGCATGTGTTGATATGATGCATCGTTTTTGACACCTGTCACCTCTATCTATTGGATTTCTGTGTACATTTCCTTCTAGACAATGCTATCGAAGCTTCCGTTTATCTTAGCTCTAAGCTGCGTGATTCATTGACTTGACGGATCATATAATGCATTCAAGTTGCACTATAACACCATATTTTAATTAATTTCGTTGCGATGTAATGCACTGGTGAGGGAGAGACGATCGGCTTTTCTTTTCGATCAGACTTCTTACATGAGGGGAGCAGGCCTCTAATCAGCGCGAGATAAGAATTACTTCAGCAATTTCGCCTGTTTATCCTGTTTGTGGGTGGCATTTACAGGCATCATCGGACAAACCTGACTTCAGTACACATTATCTGCAAACGTATCTGCTGCAAAACGGACGTGCTTTTCCGAGGCATACAAATCGTCCCGGTAAACATGTGTTCGGTTTACAGACACGGTTCGGTAAAGCTCACGTTTATAAGGTCAGTGTGCTGCGTCAATGCAGGGTATGAGGTTGACGTACGGGGGAATGCCGGAGATACATACTGGCTGCAAAGTTCGCCAGCCGATATACATAGAAGGTTTTTCCATGTGTGTGACGCTCCCACGTCACCTCGTCACGGTTATCAACATCTCGTGACGCTCCTCGGCGCCTCGTGACGCTTCGATGCCGTCCCGTGACGTATTCGTCACGTCACAGAAGTATACTTCTGACGGGGTCCCCGCCAATGGGGCCATCCCTCTCCCTCGGGTTCCATACGGAAATGCAGAGCTAGTCAAACGGAATGGACACAGGTTCTCTCTTCCTTGGTTCATTGTGATCTTGATTGAATGCTAGTTCCTGATGCAAATGGAGATATGAAGGCGCACTTAACTATGTCCGGCAGTATTGTTGATGTCATATGAATGGATGCAGCCTGAGTTGATTCATAAAAGCTGCAGAAGCTGCTTCAGCAACTCACGGTGGGACAAGCTTGTCCCCGCCTCCGATCAGATCAGATTCACGGCGCTTTGAAAGGAGACAAACTGTCCCCACCTCCGATCAGATCAGGTTCACGGGACTTTGAAGGGAGACAAACTGTCCCCATCCGATCAGAAGGTTCATGGGGCTTTGAAGGGAGACAACTGTCCCACTCCGACACAGGTGAAAAACCGCTGGAACGCTGTTCGCAAACGAAATTCGCCAAAGGCGGAGCTGTCGCATTCCCACCAAATCAGAGATTACAAATAGAAATGACATGTAAGGGTACATATTATATCAATGTATTTTTAACATCCCATCGAGCTTTACAAAAACAACAACGACAATAATATAGCAGCAAAAGTAAGGAAAGAAATTGATGTGGCACTGTGCAAGTGTGCAGCTCAGCAGCTTGACAATATTAGGTCTGATTTATGTGGTAATTGAATGAGTCAAAGAATCATAAAAGCGCACCAATTCACTGACCCGTACGCCCACACGTTTGCACCACCTCGTTTAGCATTCTTGTCGACATGGACCGATGAATAGTAAATCTGAGTAAAACACGCTTCCTGAGTTCTGGGAAAAGAGCCTATCTCTAGTGGCATTTGCATGTCATCAAGAGGCAATACTAATATACTTGTTATTCAGGCTGCATTGGCATGCTAGGGCTACCCACACTCTCTGTGCAGAAATGGTTTAATCATAGAGATTTCTGGATAGCTTTCGCCTAGAAGAAATCGAAATAGCAAATCAAAAAGCAGATTAAATTGAGCAAATTGAAGGGTCTGCATTCACTCACAACATCCAGTAATTGTGTAACTTCGCTTAGCCTTAAGTGAACCAAACCATAGGTCTGCAAGGCCAATGGCTTATGGCATGTAATGCCAATACGCATGGTGAGTTTGATGAAATGATGATGTATGATGACGATAATGTGCTTGTGCACAGAGCAGCATTGCATGAAATGTATTAGCAAATAGCCATTGAGAAGCCCTAGTTCATGCTCATGTTTGGCCTTCCCTGATCGTGTGGTTTAGTACCAGAACTAAGGCCGTCCTTTGCTGACCGACCCCAAGAACATACAATGGAAAAATAATATAAGCTAGCATTTTTTGCATGCTCGTTCCAAAAAGTCCTGATAAATGAGTCAGTTTTACCATAATGCATCTTATAAACATCGCACAAGTATATGGTAGGGAGCCTGGAAAACCAAAGGTAGAATTGAGCAGCATAGCAAGCCCTTGTATTCAACCTGTGGCAAATACTTCAGAACGCACCTTCCCCATTTGGTCAGTTGGCAAAGCACTCCCAAAGTCTCTAGATGGAGACTTTTTTATATAATTTAGTCCAATGTTTTGTAGGATGGCTTTCCAATGTCAGACAGATCCCGCGCTAACCAAAAGCTTGTTGCGTGGTCCTGGACTCACCACCGGCAAGACACTCCCAAATTCTACAAGATTATATTACTGTCAAGATTCCTCCAAAATTGGGAAGAATATTATCATACTAACTGAATTTTATCAAATGTCGCTGGCAGGGATGTGCCATTTGAACTTCGCCATCCAGCCATTGTTCGCGTGGCTGGATTGGTTTATGTGGTGCAGCCTCCGGAAAGCCTTTCAACTCTCACAAATATAGTTAGGAAGTAAGTCAGGATTAACTCGCTTGGCTGTCAAAAGGAATGGAGATAAAACGCGGTCTAATAATAAATAGGATATTTTTTTGGATGAATCTAGGATGTTGAATATCTTGACATTTGGGATGTCTCAACTCTAGAGACTTTTGGGGTGCTACCAACAATATCGGCAGAAGTGCGTTGCTGAAGTATCCCACCTTGTTTGGGTAACTCAATATACATGACCCTCACAAAGTGAAATCTGTAAAACTAATTGAGCACTAAGTGGCATAGGTTTGTGTGCCTTTCTTCGACTTTTTTTCATAATGGTCAAAATGGACTAACCACAGGCGGTTATATGCCTGGCCAGACGGCACAACGCAACTCTATTCTACGAGATGGGGGCTTTGGGATGTTGCTTTTATACCATAATTCATGTCCGCTTTTGAATTGCCTAGTTGAACTAAAAACCGTTAACTATAATAATGCAGCAATAAGCAACGTGGCGTGCCTAAACAACAATGCAATCCAATTAAACCTGTTGAACCTTCGTTTGTTGATAGCGAATGGTCTTTCTACGTCACCCGCTTGACGAATAACGCCGCTAGTCTGCATCATTTGAATCGACCATGGGCACAGCAAGAATTTGGGTACCGTGATGTCATACACTTAACTGCGGCGCAATGAATGGATTCTCTCCGCAGTATTTGGGAACTTGAAATCAGGTTGGAAAAATGCTCTGTCAGCGTGCGACCAGTGCGACAGCCAAACGGAACGCAAAACGGCCTATGGGCTAACAATGCATTTCGTTCGCGGTTTACCCATCTTTTTTTTATAACACCCTATTCGCACTAAATACTGCAGACGATACGGTAGTTCGATGCAATAAAGTGAAGCATGGTTCAACACATAATATTGTTCTTGGCTAGTAAACTAGTATTTCTGGAAGTGATGCTATGGTTTGAGAAGAATAAAAATGCAGAACTGTCGCATTTCCCCAAAAATATCATTTTCTCGTCGGCAAACGGTCGTTTGCGTCACAGACTTTTTCACTCTGATCCGATCAAGGTCCGGTCGCGGGGCTTTGAAGGGAGGCATTCCGAGGTCAGAGCTTCGACGCAGAAGTGGCTCAGCAGTCAGCACCTCCCCCCCTCTCCGCCCCATTTCTGCACGCGCCACCGCACCGCTGCTGCCCCGCCGTCTAAACAATGCACAGCATCGGGTGATACCAGGACAACAGCCGCTGACATACCTCCTTGACCTGAGGTCAACAATGCCGTGACACTGAGGTTGACAATATCGTGATCTGAGGTCACATACGTGACCTGAGGTCAACTACCAGTGACCGAGGTTAGCATTACGGTGACCTGAGGACAACATACCAAGACCTGAGGACTTACACAATACGTGACCTGAGGTAAAATACCGTGACCTGCGGTTGACAATAACGTGACCTTGAGGTTGACAATACCGCGTGACGCTGAGTCAACGAATACCACGAGGTGACTGAGGTTAGCAGTACCGTTGACCTGAGGACGACAATACCAAGACCTGAGGACAACATGACCAGTGCCTGAGGGTCATATCATATACGTGACATGAAGGTAAAATGACCGTGACCCGAGGTCAACAATACCGTGACCTGAGGTCAACAATACCGTGACCTGAGGTCAATTGAGGGAAGCTGTACCGTAACCTTAAGGTGGTAGCGGGAGCTCCGTTACGTGGCAAGCAGCACGTGCCACGATCGTGCCGCGTCTGAAGGGCAGCACGTGGCACGATCGTGCGGCGTCAATGGCAGCTACACGACGCGTCGTAATAAGTAATGCCAGACAGGATTAGACACGGCTTAGTGTGGTGGTGACATCTGTATAAATATTACACGATTGGGCTTGTATGTATCAGTTATTTCTGAGTTGACATGTGAAGGCCTTGGAGACCGCCATTTCCGAGAGACAGTCAGAGCTGCTTCTAAATCCTTAACACGTGAAAGCTTGTATGAAAGAGCTTAGCGATACGGACAAAGCTATAACCGAACGAAAATATTACTTTGGGTAGTACAAAATCACGTTTCCTCTACGGATAAGGTAAGAGATAAAACTAAAATAAATGTGCAACACAGAAGCACAATGAAAATGAGGATTTGGGATTCGAAAAACATGTCGAGAGTACACTATATAAAAATAAAATGCACCCACCCAACGATTCCTGAAACCAAACATGTATGATTTCGGAATACAATCAAAATCCTTACCTTAGAATGTGCGTTAGGTATAGGTTTAATAAACATGAAATTTGACAAGATAACCACCAACAGCGACGTGCAAGACCGCATATTTTTGGCTACCTTAGTTGTTTTGTTATTGTTTGTAATTAGTTGCCTAATAAACATCATGCGATGATGTGATCATGATGATGATGATCGAAGATGAAACAAGCAATCCTCACCTCGATGATCCTAGCTTAGATGTGCGTATTTTCCATTCGAATACATGAGCTGCATTGAGCCTCACATCACCGATCATAACCAAAAAATGTGTGGAGATTTCCAATAATTCCAACAATCTGCATGGCTTTCATGACGATAAGTTAGTGATCAAAACGTCGTTGTAACACCAAGTACTCGTGAGCACAAGGCATTTGCTTTCCTAAGCATTGGTGGAAATCAACTCACTTAGAACTGGAGAGAAGAGCTGATTCCTCAGAATAAATTACCTCTTTAAAACGGTGCTTTATTGTTGAAAAATAACTCATACCACCTCAGACATTATGTATCGCGTATGTTTGCACCAAATATCGTCAGGTTGCATGGTTCCCCTGTAGAAGAGTTTTTGTATTGATGTATAGGTATGCATGGTACCTACAGTCGGCACTGATTAGGCAAATGTTCGTCAGGCAAACAGCCAGGCACAAGCCTATATAGGACGGGATTTAATGCCTTTTATTTGTCGTTTGACGTGCCGACGCTGAATTTCAGCTCCATTTTGTTGCTAATCAACAGTCTGTAAATGTTGATATGAATCGGCATGCAAGATTATTCGTGGTATCTTCGGTTATTATCAATTCAACAGATTTTAAATTCCGAGTAACATCAACGTGATAAACAAATCGGTGCTAATTTACCACCAGAAATGATGCCACAGTTTTCGCTTGTCGGTAGCCAGTGTCAAAAAATGACCCGTTTCTCCGTTATTCTTAACTCGGAAGTTTTGTTCCATAAAAACTTTGACTGTAAAGAACGTTTTTGTTTTAGTCTGTGGGTGCAAATGGCTGACGAGCATAAAGAAATTGCATAAGATTGGTAACAAATAACCTACATTATTATTTTTACAGGCTGCCATATTCATAGGAGCAAGGTTGTCTTCCCTCCTATGCTGATGGCAGCATGTAAAAATAATCATGTAGTTAATTTGTGTCTATCTTCACCAGCCATTTTTGTTGTGCTGTCCTAAAATTTGTTCCACCGCTGACACAAAATTTGTTCCGCAAACTTAGATCCTGGAACCACTTTTCTGACCCTGTCGGTAGCTCAGAAGTCATTTCAACAAGCCGTCTTCAGTCCGATTCTGAGTAATTCATACACAAGCTAGTATAAGCTTTATTTACCCACTAAATATTGGGCAAGCTTAATTCGGAGAATTGCAAGTGTACTTCCAGCTATACCTACGTGTTGAGTTAAGTTGTATAACCCGCGCCGGGACGGTGCTCGGCGCCACCTTCCTCGGGCGGGGGGTTGTGTGTTTCGACGCCCCCTTCTAAGTCGGATCTAGATATAAACCAAAAACACTGTTCGAGAGCCCGTCAAAAAGCATTTCGAAACTATTTTTGTGAAAATTGTACCAAGTCAATATTAGGGTAACCAGAGGTCATCAAAGGCCAGATTTTGCAGATTTAGGACTTAGCTCCAGATAACTCCCAATTATATCGGTTACTATGATAGCTAGGAGTCAACGGACTGAATGCATATAAGGCTATTTCAATTTTCAATCGCCTGGGTGACCTCAAATTTGAACTCAGGTCAATAGTTTGGGCTCCAGAGCTCACCGAAAGTCAAAAAGGCTATTATTGGCCAAAACTGATTTCACGAATAACTTTTTACTTAATTGGGATACGGATATAATTTGGACACAATCGTGTTTGTATCGTGAAGGCGCTTTGAATCATGCATATGATTACCAGGTTAAGTCAACCTAAAAATGTGACCTCAGGTCAAGGTCAAATGGTGACCCAATAAGGTCATGTTACATATTGGGAGACGTGTCTTGACAAGACAAACATATTGGTGCCGTTGTCACTTCTCTATTTTGGTTGCATAGATGATTATTGACAACAAGGTGTTGGTGACCTCGGTTGACCTCGGCTGACCCTGTAGGGATAAAAGAAAAAAACTGCACCTTGGTCTTCAAGAATGGCCTAAGATAACATAATAAAGAATGATTTGGGCCGATATCAAGCGTATCCTCAGAATAGAAAGCATTTGAATATTTCCCTATTGACTTATAATGAAGAGTTCAAGAAATTGACCTGACCTTAGGTCGCCGATATAAAATAAATTCGCGATAAACGAACTGTGAGTAGTCATGTTTTTATGAAATCCTGTAAGTACGAAGCCGATCAGCCAAAAACTATGGTTTTGGCAGGACCGAAAACTTTTTTGGAGGTGAGTCACATGACCTAGCCTGGTGACCTGACCTGAAATGATATAATGTCACAAAAATAGAGATAGCTGTACAAATAATAATTGAACAGGTACTGAAAATTTGTCCCGTTTTCCCGATATCCAGGAAAAACCTGAGGGGGANCTTCGCGCTCGCTCATAATTACATTCAACAAATTACAGCAAATAATTTCCAGCCCACATGTGATGTTCATATGGTCCAAAGCAATCACGAAAAGCGCATATTTATTATCAGAAAATTTTCAATTTTGCATCGCCTGAAAAAGCCTGAATGATCTTTACTTTTGGTAAATGTATTTGGATATGATATTATGTTTTTGCGCAATGTTTTTACCAGCAAAATCCGCTCATCGTTTTTACTACAGTCATTCTCACTCAATGTATCATGTCGCGCCACAAGACAAAAGTCTGGAACCCTGTTCAGTATTCCATTCGCTTGTAGAAGTGGGCTGAATATCATATTGATATGTATTTATATATATTGACTATCCTAGACCTATCAGTGGAGTTCATGTTACCGTGGACTGTTTGCGGACTCTCTATGGTCAATTCCTGGAAGTTAAATATTGTTTCTTCGATGTAAATATGTCAATTATGCGCGTTATGAACGGTACGATATGATTCCGAAATGTGATAGGTGTCGCTGAGTGTAACTAATGTTACATTTTATTGTATTCATTTTCATTTTTATTTTTAAATGCTTGTATTTGTATTTGTATTCTCATTATATATTTTACTTGTACCGTTCACAACGGCTTTTACAATCGCTTTTCGATTACAAATAGGAGAGTGATGTTGTACGCATGTCAGTGCGTTTCGTGTGGTTTTATCTGAGTGACTTCGCTTGTAAATGGCTTGCTCCGTCGGCGATCATGGCAAATAAATAAATAAATAAAAAATATATTGCAAACCAGTACATTTAAAGCTCCAAAACGTTTATAGCATGAATATCGGTCGAACCACATGACTGCAATCACAAAAAAATATATTCGTGTTTTTTTCCCTGGCCCCTATTTTTGAACAAAAAATATTTTGAGTTGACCAAAAAATATATTGCGGCTAATTGAATGGCATTTATCCCATCAAAATCGACCGAGAGGTTCTCGAGATCTCTTCTGGGGGAGGGGGACAGAATCTGACCCCAACCCCGCAGTTTAACGTAGTTCTGGCTGCCCACAAGGATTATGGTTAGAGGGAAATATTGACCTTTTCACAGAAAAATAGAGTTATTACCTGAAATTGACAGACGAGACTAAAACTTATTGTAAGTTCATCACATTTTGCATAAAACATTCATACCAAAAGATATTTTAAGTTCAAGTTTATAAGCGTTTCACGCTTTTAACAACTGGTAGGTTCTTGGTATAAATACTCTTACGTACTTGGTAACGCATTTCGGTTCCCACGAAAATCGGGTATTGCCTTTTGACACAATGGTATGGAAATATGTCTTGCACTCTGTCTATTATGATTATGTGCCCTACTGTCCTTAGCAATCAACAAGCGTTGAATACAAATGTCCAAATTAGCTCCCAGCGACAACATTATAGTTAGTGGCTGCACCACCTTCAATATGTGAAAACAGTCCTCGTAAAGGTGGATTCATTTTCAACATATGTTATGTCTTTTGGCTGTAAATAATATAATGCTTTAGGTAATGAACACAAATAAACACATTTCCCAAAACAATTAATACACAATCGAAAAGCAGCAAATCAAATCGGACGTTCATTTAAACACCCAAAGGGAACATATTTAGTGTCGGCGATTTGTTCGAGGGACAATGTCTAACGCTGAACACATTGCAAAGAAAGGCGCCATATATGTCGCGCTTCTTTGAATAAGGGAATAATAACGAGGAAGCGCGAAGCGCTCGCTCGCTTTTCGTGGTATATGGGGAAAAAAACTGATTATGAGCCGCCTAAACCGATCCGATCCGAACCGACTCGACCCGTGGCGACGCTTTTGAGAAGCTCATATATTTGCAACCGCACGTCTGATTGACAAGCGAGCTATTTTGCTGAGCAGCCCCACCCAACCTTCCCTGTTTGATATCAATGCCGACTAGAGGTGCCACTTTCCTACCCGCTTACCCACGAGATGTGGGTAGTTACTACCCACGTGGGTAGAAGCGGGTAGCACAAGCGATCATTTGGATGAAGTGGGTAGTTGGCGGGTAGCAGAATTTTCATAAATGGAAAAAGTTTATTTTGATAGGATTTGGGAAGCTTGAACAAATATAGGCACCTCAGTTAGTGAGAAGAGATCAACACAAAACAGTTCAGGATTGACAAATGAGTTATCAAATGGCAAACATTACGATGACAAAATTGTTTCGTGGGTACTTGCGGGAAGCTGGCAGCCTTTATGCTCATGTGGGTAGTATTGGGTAGTTGAAGGGGGTTTGCAGGTCGGGTCGGGTAGCCACAAGCCTGAAAAGTGGCACCTCTAATGCCGACTGATGTGGGTGACTACCACTGCGCGTGGCGCGTGCCGCGTGAGGGTTGTTGAAAGATGTTTAGTCACAAAAACTCCGCAACGGCTGGGCTGATTGTGTTCGAATTTGGTGTGTGGTTAGGGACCCATCAGCCACCGCTTTTTCACTATTCAGGGATAGGGTGCCTCTGCAAGCGTGCACGTGCACACCTCTATTGTATATCTCAGGAACGGCTGAACCGATTGTGCTCGAATTTGGTGTGTGTCTAGGGACCCCTCAGGCCTCAGCCGCCGCTTTTCCACAATTCGGGGCTGGGCATTCCTCTGCACGTGCGCACGAGCGCACTCTTTTGGTATCTCAGAAACGATTTGCCTGATCGAGTTAAAATTTCCATACCTTCATTTTCTTCGCGCGCGCTCATTCATCGCCAACTACGGCGCCTTACTGGTTGTATTTTTTTATTGAATTCAGATCACATCATGTTTATACCATAACGGTAACCTAAGAAATTGCTGACAAAGAAATAAAAGGTCATTATTTCCCTAAGAAAGCCAGACCAGCTGATCATCAGTTTTCCGACTCAGGAGATATCCAAACTGGGGGAAGGGGTCCAAAATTAACAGGAAACATATTTTATTATTGGAGGAATCCTGAATAAATGTAGCCGAAATAGGGCTTATGATAAATGCTTTGGAAATTAATTTGCATCTGTGGTCGGGTTCCATGCCTATTCTGGCTTATTGATTTTCAAGTAAGAGGCGAAATGACCAAAAGTACAAAGAAGGGACAAACAATTCGGAGTAAGAAGTAGTGCACAGCTTTATTCGCTACCAAATGATAATCGCATGAGTCGCTTCGATAGGAGGGACTGTACTAATCGAGGCGGGGCTGTACCCGTTATCTGGCCCATATTTTAAGATAGCGGGCTCCTGACCCCCCCCCCCCGTCCCCCACGCCCCTGCATATTTGTAGGTATATAATGTCACCAAATTGATTGAGCTTCAACATGGACAAAATGACGGCAAATAAAGAAAAATAGGTATCGAAGTACATTTTTTCCAGCGAAAGGTTGCTGCTGGGTACCCCTGTATCTGTACTGTACTGTACCCCGCTATCTGAATATAGAGGGAGACGCGTCCCCCGTTGACGCCGCGCCTGCAGCCATAAGTTTGGAAGCCAGCCTTATTGGAATAATGATAGCATTCTGCCAGCCTGGGGGGCGGACTCCGACCGCAGCGAACTGGACGCCCCCCCCCCCTCTGCGGTTGGCGACCCCCTGTCTCTAGGTTAGCGACCCTGTCTCCTGACACGCAAGCAGCGGGGAGGAATGTGGAAGCAGCTGCAGTTGTCGACGCGAGGGAGGGAAAAACGCGTCAGCTGACCCCCCCCCCCGAAATAATAGGGGCACGCATCAAAAGGACCCGCATTCTGGCTCATATCTAGCAGGGGCCTGCTCCTGGTCCGGTCCGATCGAGGCAGGGCCCGGTGCTGACAAAGGCGTGATACGGGACCCGGTCAGGACAAGGGCCCGGTCTTTGCAAATGTTTAATACCAGCCCGTTACTGGAAGGGCCATTCCTGGTAGGGGCCCGATCAAGGCAGGGCCCTGGTGTTGGCAGAGGCGTGTTATGTGGCCCAGTCAGATCGAGTGCCCCGTCACAACAAGGCCCGGTCCTTGCAAATGTATTTATACGGGTCCTTCTATTGGTCAGGCCCGTTCGATGCAGGGCCCAGTGCTAGCAAAGGCGTGATATGAGGCCCGGTCAGGACGAGTGCACGGTGTTTGCAAATTATTGATAGTACGTACCCGTTCCTGATAGGGACCCGGTCTTGGTCAGGCCCTATCGATGCAGGGGCCTGGCGATGGAAAGGAATGCATCAGGGGCCCGGTCAGGCGTAGAGCCCGGTTTCCACCATATCCCATATACTAAGTCCTATATCTCGCTGAACTCATGAATCCCTCCCCCCTCGCCCCAACTCCAAACCTGTGGCGGAGCACCTGGTGAGCCAGATAGATTTTCTGATCCTTCCTGTATCTGCAGCTCTTCAAGTTTCGACTCGACGTCCTCTGCACCCACAGACGTCGCCGATGTCACGTCCGCACTCGTCGCTGTCTCTTTACTGTTCCTGCTCTTCATGACACGGCTCTTCAGCGATCCTGTCACCGTTGAAGCTCACCCTTGAGTTTGATTGAGCTAGCGTCGCTTGTGTGTGACCCTACGGAGAAACATAATATCTATCATGCGCGGATAGTCTGGTAGATGTTCGGGTTCATATAATTGCGATGATACACTACATGCCAATGTCCAGATTTAAGTTCACAATTCAAAGATGAGGTTGAGGGTAGACACGCACCATGACTTGTCAAAAGGCGCAACTGGTTGTCCATCCAGAGCATTGCCGAGGCATATGCGGCCTTCGGAAGTAACAAATCATGCACAACAGCATCGGTGTTTTCCAGAGTTAATTTGTAGGTCCCTCTCCTCTACTGCGTCCTCGCAAACGATCTCAGTTTGTTTTGCCGGGGACGCAAAGGTGGTTTAATATGCTGACAACATCCATATATTGGTCAGCGGAAAAAAGAATCAAATTCAAGAAGTCGCCTATCGTATGGAAAATGCGTTAGCTTCTCTTGAGAACTGCTTTTTTTAACTGGAGAACCGGAAAATGGACTTAAAGTAAACGCCGCTAAGGCCCACCTTATGCCTTTATGGGCAGCCCTAAAAAAAAAATCGTGCTTTGCCTGGCATCAAGGTAAACTTCCGCAACCATGATTTAACGCAATATGTATATGGGCGCGATTCGGAACTCACTGCAAGTTTGAAAAAAAATATGGCGGACATATTTATAGCTTTGAATCTGTCCTTTCGCTTAAAAGGAATACAAACGCATGTATATATCCTAAATCAAACCACTTCAGCAATCTTCCTACTTCAGCGATAAAAGATAAAGTACAGTAAACTGCATGTAATACATGCAGATAAGAAAATACAACATTCTCGAAAAAATGAAGTCTGCCTTGACAGCCGATAACTGACGTTTGCTTGGCGACAGCATAACCCAGAAATGTACTTAGTGATGGATGAATAGATATGCACTCAAAATCTATAGAGCCGATAATTTTCGAGATATTGACATTAGTCGTGATTTAGGAAACCGTGGCGCTGTTTGGGCACTCTCCCTTAAGCATACATACATACAACCCCGCTATTTGAAGCTGGTGGGACTGCCCGTTGCAGCTGTTCTGTCGCCGCTGAGGAAGTACATTACTGTGCGCTGTTCTGTCGCCGCCTGAAGCAGTACCTTACTGTGCTCGCTGTCTGTCGCCGCCTGAGGCAGTACCCTTACTGTGCCGCTGTTCTGTCGCCGCCTGAAGGCATTACCTCACTGTGCGTGTTCGTCGCGGGCCTGAGTCAGTACTAATGTGCCGCTGTTCGTCGCCGCCCGAGGCGTACCTTACTGTGCCGCTGTTCTGTCGGCCGCCTGAGCAGTACTTTATGTGCAGCGTTCTGTCGCCCGCCTGAGCAGTACCTTCTGTGCGTGTTCTGTCGCCGCCTAGGCAGTACCTTACTGTGGTCCGCTGTTCTTTCGCCGCTGAGGCTACCTTATGTGCCGCTGTTTCTGTCGCCGCCTGAAGGCAGTACTTTACTGTGCCGCGTTCTGTCGCTGCCTGAGGCAGTACTTACTGTCGTGTTTCTGTCGCGCCTTAAGCAATTACCTTCTGTGCCGCTGTCTGTCGCCGCCTGAGCAGTCGTTACTGTGCTGCTGCTCTTGTCGCCGCATAGGCAAGTACTTACTGTCCAACTGTCTTCTGCGCGCCTGAGGCAGTTACTTACTGTGCCACTGTTCTGTCGCCGCCTGAGGTTCAGTACCTTACTTGTGCCGCTGTTCTGTCGCCGCTGAGGCAGTACCTTACTGTGCCGCTGTTCTGTCCCTGCCGCCTGAGGCAGTCCTTACTTGCCGCTGTTCTTGTCGCCGCCTGAGCAGTACTTTATGTGCGCTGTTCTGTCGCGCCTGAGAAGTACTTTACTGTGCGCTGTCTTCGACGCCGAGGAAGTACCTTACTGTGCCGCTGTTCTGTCGCCGCACTGAGGCCAGTATTACTGTGTCCCTGTCTTCGCCGCCTGAGGCATACCTTTACTGTGCCGCTGTTCTTCGCTGCCTGAAGGCAGTACTTTAACTGTGCACTGTTCTGTGCCGCTGGGCAGTACCTTACGTTGCCGCTTTTCTGTCGCCTGCCTGAGGCAGTACTTTACTGTGCCCGCTGTTCTTGCGCCGCCTGAGAAGTACCCTACTGCAGCGCCGCCGGCACCTTACTGCAGCGCCACCGGCACCGGACTGACGCAGCACCTCTCACCCGCACCCCGACAGGGTGTATTTGTATTTGTATTTGACTCGTGCCTGTATGATGTATGTATAGGTGTGCGTGCGAGTGTGTGGGGGAAGGTCCCTGTGTGATGGCCCTTACATCCCCTGAATACGCCTTTGATTTTTTGCTTAGTAGTTGTCCTTTTCATATATTGAAGACCAGTACATATTGTATTAGTCCAACCACAGTGCCGCAATCAACTTTCACAATGCACCCAATTTTTTTTGCCCCTGCCCCCCCCCCACCCCCACCCCATTTTTTAACAAAAGCAATATGGCTCCAAAAAGTGTCATCTTGTCATCACAAATCGAAAGGTGTTTGTCCCATCGAAATCAGCCGAGCGGTTCTCGAGATCTCTGGGGAGCAAGGGCGGATCCAGGGGGGCCAAAGGGGCCATGCCCAGTGGCGCACGCAGGGGGGTCAAAGGGGTCAGCTGACCCCCCCCCCCCCGAAATTTATGAGGGGGCCCGCATCAAAAGACCCGTATTTCTGGCCCATACTTAGGGGGAGGGCCGGTCTGGAAGGCCTGAATCGATGGCCAGAGGCCCGGTGCTGGAAAAAGCGTGATATGGGCCCGGTCAGAACGAGGGCCCGGTCCTTGCGTATTAATGATGCGGGTCCGTTTCTGGTGGGGGCCCAGTTTTGGCCAGGCCCGATCGAGGCAGGGGCCCGGTTGCTGACAGAGGCGTGGCATGGGGCCCGGTCAGGACGAGGGCCAGGTCACAACAAGGCCCGGTCCTTGCATATTCTTGATACCGGCCTTTTCTGGTAGGGGCCCGGTCTTGGTCAGGTCCGATCGAGGGAGGGGCCTGGGGCTGGAAAAGGCGTGATATGGGGCCCGGTAAGAACGAGGGCCCGGTCCTTGCGTATTCTTGATGCGGGCCCGTTTCTGGTAGGGGCCCGG
>VOPJ01009373.1:0-32537 GCA_014673585.1 Semibalanus balanoides
AGAGCGGGATTCTCCTGCAATGGTGACGTCACGGCTACGTCACAACTTGAACCCCCCCGGTTCAAATCACTTGATAATGGCGTAATGCCGAAAGCTTGTTTGCTTATATTTCTGGACCTATTTATTAAAATATAAATATTTGACATGGTTACGACATTTTCCATCCATAATATTAGATTTGGTAACGTTCATATTGACATTATATAAAACATCAACTCCTCATATTAATTTATTGATGACCAAGACGCGTTTCGTAAAGATACTTCGTAAAGATACTTACGAAACGCGTCTTGGTCATCAATAAATTAATATGAGGAGTTGACTGTTTATATTTGTAGATTTGATTCGGACAGTACCTAACTTACAATTTAATTTAATAAGGTAAACGTCCCTAATAACGCATGCGTGCGTATAAGAGGAAAACCGCAGTTGGTGCAAATTATATGCGATTCATCCTGTATCGTTTATAAGGTAAATACTAAATGGTCTTCGATCCTTTGTCTAGAATACCATGCATTTGTATTTCCCAAATATTGAACCATTTCAGTGTGAGAGGCGTTTAAAGATAGATCTGCAATTGTGAGTAATTTGAGCCGTTTATTCCCGATTGCGCACATGTAATGTACATAAACATTGTCACGCACCAATCTAAGAAATGTGGAAATAAGCTACTGATATATTTTCTCCCTTGTTTTCTTCTTGTGGTAAGTCAATTAACAAAAGTGAGAACATGTTTCCCTAGTTAGAAACTAGAAAGAAATCAGCAAAGCCGACCGATCACAAGATCGCATACCATTACCTAGGTACATACCTACTCGTACTCATATACATACCTATTCAGTGGCGTACCCAGGATTCGCTTCAGGGGGAGGGGGGCAATTTTCGGTCGGGGGCACAAGGTAACCCCACTAAAAAAAAAACTCATCGGATTTGGCCCACTATATTTCTAGAGGGGCATATTTTCAACATTTTTTCGAAAAAAATCACAAACATTATTTTTCAGGGGACCCCAGGCACATCCCCGAAAAAAAACTCGCCGTATTTTGCCAGGCCGGCGAAATTCGGTGAAATTGTGTGAGAGCACCGTGGGCGCAGGCCCTATTTCGTGCACTGAGGCACTAGCAGGGGGCACAGAGTGCATGTGCCCCTCCCCCCCAATGGACCGACTTTTTCACAAAAAAATGGTCGGTGACGTTCCCTTTTGCGACTTTTTGGGGACCCTGCAAAATATAGTGGCCTAAATCCGGGGGATTTTTATTTTTGCTCATTTTTTTTCGGGGAGCCCTTTGCTTTTACCTACCCTTTGGATGCCGTGCCTCCCCCTGTCGAAGGTCTGGCTGCGTCTCTGGC
The DNA here is from genome assembly GCA_014673585.1 of Semibalanus balanoides. Taxonomy (NCBI): domain Eukaryota; kingdom Metazoa; phylum Arthropoda; class Thecostraca; order Balanomorpha; family Balanidae; genus Semibalanus; species Semibalanus balanoides. Next base: position 1,351 of record VOPJ01009373.1, read on the forward strand.
CGCACTAGCCAAATGTGAGGTCCAGTTGATCCTGCCTTGGTTGCTCTGCTACTGCATCCATGAAACCCCTGAGCCGCATGAGGGGGCACTCAGACCTATAGAACCTCGGAAAAACTGAAGTGTTCTGAAAACCACGCTTTGCGTGGTCTTTAGATTGAGAATAGGGTCCTTCGGGCCCTTATTCCAAAGGGGGCACATGGGTCAAGGGTGCACGCACAGACCTTCAGGAAGGCAATTGCCCTTTTGCCCCCTCCCCTTGGTACGCCTATGACTCTGACCGCCTGAGGGGGCCCTCTTGACCTGAGAAGCACTCTGGCAGCCTGAGGTGGCACTCTGATCGCCTTAGGGGGTACTCTGACCTAAACAAATGAAGAACCTCTGAAATCCTCTGATGTGCTCTAAACACTTTAATACCACGCGAAAGCCCTATTTTCCAAAGGGGGCCCATTGGCCAAGGGGGCCGCATTGGCCAAGGGGGCACGCACGGGGGACCTTCAGGGGAGGCAATTCCCCTTTTTCCCCCCTTGGGTACGCCTAATGTAGCATGTCGGTCTATTATGTATCTTCCCTGTTTTTATTTCTAAAACTCATCTAATTTCATTTCAGTGTACATGAAGGATCGATTTAAGCGAACATGTGGTACCTACCTAGGTAGGTACCACATGTTCCCTTGTACCTAGGTGGTCGAGCTCGAGGCTAGTGGCAGGATAACTAGACAACCGCCAGTGGTTTGTGGCCGCGAGTTGCGTAACCACCACCATACGGCAGACGGGCTTGTGCTTCGGTGTGCGCTGCACCTAAACCCGACCACACATAATTCAGAATTTTAATATGATATTTGTATGGTAAGAACACATTTGTGTGCAAATGTTCAGCCTCAACCGAGTAGTTGCGAAGGAATGATCTTCTGAAAACATGGCTACGATTGGGCCGCTCAGCGTCGTCCTCCCGCCCCTCCCCAATTGACGGAAAACCTCGCTTCCGCTTGGTGATGAGTGTTAAAAGAAAAAATAAGAATGCAACATTACCTACCAATGATACCATTTTCAGACAAACCACTTCTCCTAATATAAAACAGAGGTACACTGGAAGAAAGTGTGATTAAAATATAAGTGTGCGCATTTTATAGCATGATCATGCACTGCGCACCAGGGGTGTAGCTTCCTTTTCATTTGGGGCTTCACCCCCCCCCCCCACACTGGAACTTCAGCCCCCCGACTTTGACGAGGAAGTTGTCAAATTCGGGAGATCTGTATTAAGTCAGTTTTGATGGTAACTTTAGTTATTTTCCAACTCGCCCCTCCAATTCTGGAGAAGGCTACGCCCCCTCTGCGCACAATTCGCAAAGCTCTCATTTACCAACAATAATATAATGTACCAGCTAACAAAACACGACATGGCGTGACCAGAAGCGGCACCACCAGGGGTGGCAGGAGGGGCAGTCGACTGCCTGGTCATCCGCAGGGGGATCACATCTTTTTCCCGCTGTCATTTAAGAAGTCCCTTCCATACTTTAAAGAGGCCCCATCTCACAGGCCCCATCGCAGAGGTCACAGGGGTCCCTGGAAGCCAGCAGGGGTGTTATAGAGGTCAGAGGGCCTCCGAAGGCCTGAGGAGGCATCTGGAGGCCAGAGGGTAGGTCAGGGGAATCTATGGAGGTCAGAGGTGGCCCCTGGAGGTAGAGGGGGTCCTTTTGAGGTCAGAAAGGCCCTGAAGGCCAGTGGGGGTCCTATGGAAGTCGGAGGTGCCCCGGGAGTCCAAAAGGGCCCCAATGGAAGCCTAAGGAGAGGTGAGTGAGAGGAGTGTCAAAGACCCCTTCCCGAATAGAGGACCCCTCTCAAATGGAGGCCATATACATTTCGACTTTCCCCCTGACAAAAATTCGTGGCGCCGCCCCAGGGCGTGACATACCTACTCTAGTCCAATATCCACTCAATCGGACCTCTCAGTATTTGATAGGCACAACATGTTCACTGAAACGTTCATTTTATATGAGACGTTCTTGGCTTTCTAAAAATGAGCAGTGCTTCGCAAAATCCATGAATTCATAACTGTTCCAAATACCTACGCTAAGCTTACCATCCGTGGCAGTCACTACGCAAAAAAGGACCAGATAATCATAATGTGATCTAGGGCTTATTTGGGCGCGAGGAGTACTAATTTGCCACCGAGAGCGATTTTCGTGCAACGTGTACGCATTTGGGAACAATGCGTATATAGGGATAGTTACCCTATTTAAACATGCATACTGTTTGATCTATCCACAATATGATGCATCCGATTTGTAGACCTGCCTGCGCCATGTATACCCGAGCTGACATTACTTGACTCTCGACAGTTTTGGACTCGGCGCTACAAGAGAATTTCGACGAAGTCACCGTGCGGATTGTCGACTGTCCCGACCTCACCAAGGCGCCCTTCGGTCTGGCAGCAGCAGGTGAGTGTCCCGACCTCACCCAGGCGCCCTTCGGTCTGGCAGTGGCAGGTGGGTGTCCCGACCTCACCCTGACGCCCTTCGGTATCTGGCAGCAGCAGCCGTGGTGTCCCGACCTCCAACCAGGCGCCCTTACGCTGACCACTTCGGTCTGGCAGCAAGGCGTGGTGTCCGACCTCACCCAGGCAGGCCCCTCGGTCTGGCCAGCACAGCAGTTGGAGTGTCCGACCTCACCCAGGCGCCCTTCGGTCTGGCAGGCAGCAAGGGGGTCTGTCCGACCTCACCCAGGCGCCTTCGGTCGGCAGCAGCAGGTGGCATTGTCCCGACCTCACCCAGCGCCCTTCGGTTCTGGGCAGCCGGCAGGTGGGATCGGTGTCCCGGAACCTCCACCCTGAACGCCCCTTCCGGTCTGGCAGCAGGACAGGTGGGTGTCCCGACCTCACCCAGGCGCCCTTCGGTCATGGCACGGGCAGGTGGTGTCCCCGACCTTCACCCTGACGCTCTTCGGTCCTGGCAGACGGCAGGTGGTGTGTTCCCGACCCTCACCCCTGAGCCCTTCGGATTTCTGGCAGCACAGGTGGGTGTCCCGACCTCACCCAGGCGCCCTTCGCGTCTGGCAGTGGCAGGTGGGTGTCCCGACCTCACCCTGACCGCATCTTCGGTCTGGCTACTCTGCAGCAGCATTCAGTGGCAGGTGGGGTGTTCCCGACCTCACCTGACGCTCTTCGGTCTGGCAGCAGCAGTCGCGTGGTGTGTCCCGACCTCACCCAGGCGGCCCTTCGGCTGGCAGTGACAGGTGGTGTTCCCGGACCTCACCCTACGCTCTTCGGTCTGGCGCAGCAGGTGGTAGTGTCCCGACCTCACCCAGGCGCCCTCGGTCTGGCTAGTGGCAGTGGGCTTGTTCCCGACTCTTCACCCTGCGTCTTCGGTCTTGGCAAGCAGCAGGTGGGTTTGTGAGACTGGCTCAGTTCGGCACATTTCTCTTGCAAGAAAACAAATATATTATCGGAACACATGACACAATCGGCTTAATAATTATGCTTTATGCTTATGTGCATTATGCTTCGCTAGCACTTTGACGGCTGAGGAACAATGCTATATTCTTCCACCAGAAGGTCATTCAAGTGCCCTGCCATCTTACCGCAAGGATTTTAACAATCATATCATCTGGATCAGCATCGTTTTCTACCAGCAACATTATCGATGACTAAAAACGCCTTGCCATTATATAATGTGTACACTGTAAAGTTGGACGGGACTCGTCGGTAAGCCTTTTTAGAACGTCTCGCACTTCTGTCTGAAAAAATGCACGGGTCACAACGGCGGGAAAGATGCACGGCAACCTGGTGTCTCGAACGGTGCCGTCATTCTCTTTTTTACGTTATCAGCAAACATTTTCCTCCCACGGTGTCGTTACATCGTTCGGATTTATTGACTGATCCAACGACGGAATATCGTTAGATCCAAAGAAATTGCACGGCGGCAATGCTAACCTACAATCCTGCCTTGCATTAACTATAAGAAGTCAGTCCATCAGTCCATGTTTAGAGCACAAGCGGAACTTTGCGAAATTGCTCGGGGGCCCTATTGTTAATTTGATCGATTTTAACTCAGTTATTACCATGCAACGCCATAGGCCTAATGTTAAAATTGGAAATCATTGAGGGGGGCTCGGGCCCTCCCCAAGAGATATTAAGTTCCACTCCTGGTTCACAGATGCGATCCATATAAGGCTTGATAACTCGGCGCTTATATATACATGAGTAAAATTTGGCATGCTAGCTTGGGATCGTATCAGCATCAGGATATACAACTTTCACATCGATCACCGAGTGGAATCGGCTGCAAATATGACGTTTCATAGGCCGTGAATATGTGAGCCTCATTGCACCGGCCGGCTGCCACTCACTTTTGGCTTTTCGCCAATTGGCTGGCGCCGGATGCCAATTTGTTTAACCGTTCGTTCGATGTTCGTCTTGTCGTTCGTTGGCTCGAACACAGTCTATGCGTCTGTTCCCGTCGCGCCTCCAACTGCCTCAAACCATCTCTAACCTCCTCCGGTCGTTCCCGTGGCTGCTCTAAGTTGCTCCGAGCTCATCCAACTGCGTCCGAAACCTCCTCTAAACTCCTAACTCTGCTCTGGGCTGCTCCAACCTGCTCTTAACTCCTCCCGGGAGTCGTCACGGAACATACCCATACACGCATATGTTTAACGTTGATATGCTTGAAGCCCGCGACTGGGGCACACCTACAGACATAATTAAACCCGCTCGGCCGGGCCGCCCGAGGGTCGGTGACCGCGACCCACCTCGGGCGGGTTTCTGAACCAGCCACTGTTCCGCATTACATTTCTGTCATGCGTTACAGCCTACGTCACAGGCAACCACATGCACGAAAGGCGGCATGCGATTGGGTGAATGTAGGTATGGTAGGATAGGGTTATGTATAGGTAGGACTATTTTACGCAACTTTGACGTTGATTCGTTAAAAGGACCTTCCCAAAGTTTGTCTAATGAACGCTGTTTGTGGTGCAAAATATACAGTATTTTTTGCCGAAGATGATTATGACGTTTGTTTCTCGCAAACAGTGCTCAACTTCATAAAAGGTTAAATTTTAATATTTTGGTTGATGACGTCATCATAGGTGTCGATTCATATACTTTTGGGGTGGCCCTCGCCTTCCTATTGTGAGTTCGCCCCCCCCCCCCCCGCCCCCCACACACACACACTGTTTACTCTCGCCCCCCATGTTTATCATCGCTTCCCCTATGTTTTGACGGCTGGCGGATCCAGCAGCGGATCCAGAACGGGAGTTTGGGGAGACTTTCCAAAAAATATCGCACAATTCTGAAAACTATCGGATTTCGCTTGCTTATGCATTGGTAGCTGATTTAAAGGCAAACTTTTTCTTCGAAGAAGTTGCCGTAGATTTCCTTCTATATCTTTGAAAATGCGTCATTTTTTTGCGATTTCGGACGGTGAGGGGCAATTTTCCATTTTGCCCAACCGTAGATCTGCCACTGGGCGGATCCAAGAGGGGGGAAAAGCGGCCAAGCCTCCCAACCGCATGAAATCGGCAAACAATTTGAAACGTTACATATTTCAAAAGATTATATGACGTTTACTAAAAAACGTTTATTGTAAATCACATAAATGTATAAAGAGGCGAAATCCGGTGAATTTAATATAAATGTTTGAGAGATTTAGGGATCTACTCCCCGAAACAACTTTGACGAGCCTGCCTCAGAGGGGCTCCGAATTTCGTAAAGGGGCACGGGCCCGTGAGCCCCCCTTGATTGCGCCTCTGGCTATCAACGTGAAACTTTGGGTACCTTCTCCCACAACACTTTTAAATATACATGCAAAAATAAAGCAATTTTGTAGATAATAGATAGGTATAGCAAATTTAGTGACATCACTACACACGAGTTTGACGATAAAATCATCTAAACTTTAACAGGCCGTACAAAGGACAACTTTTAGAACAATTTAATGCTACTGTTAATATCGTAAGACCTACAAAATGGTTATTTCGGATTTTTAAAAGTGTTGTTTTTTACACACACACAAATTGTCGAAAAAATCCTACAATCAGAATTTTCAAACATGTTAAAAACGGAATATATGTTTAAAAACCCATATGAACAATACCAAAACAAATTTGAAAGCCACATCTTTTTTGGCTGATTTATGACTCCCGAAATAGGTATATGACAACGATTTTTTGGTTGAATTTCGTTTTTTGGCTTTTAATTGCCATAAGCATACAAATAAATGCCAACACTTTATTTATGAGACAACTGGTTTAGATAAAATGCCTTTTATCCAGATTTATATATTCCAATATTTCGACCGTATGTAACCTGACCTAGATCTGACAGCTGAGCTGGAACACTTTTTAGCTTAATGGGTGGAGTTTCCTAATTCAGTATGTTGGTGCCACTGCCCCATTCCAACTTTGTGTTTTGCCTCCATCAACTATTGTCAGATTTAAAAGTTTCTGATCTTATTGTACGCACCTTCGCGAGTAGTGCAATGCCAGATTTTAAGGTCACTGCTACCAGGAGTAGGTAAGTACATATTTATTTTTGCTTCTCTAAGACCTTCACTCTGGGACCGTATGTGTTCGCGACCCAACTCGCTGTGCGGGACAACCAGTAGAGATGCACCTTCTTCAGGGACGTAGCCAAGGGCACGGAGGCCATGACTATGTTCCTATGTGACCATCTGAGCAAAATATATTTACATTAGATAGAATGGGATTCTCTGACGACCGACCTACCCCCCTTTTTTTTTCCCCCGCCGCCACCCCGCTCAACAAACATTATGCTGAGCAGCAAAAAACTATTTTCACCGGCGTGCCTTCTCCCGGATAAAACATCCTGGCTACGTGCCTGGCCTTGCTTGCATTGCCGCCCGAGACCAGGGCCGGTGACCGCGGGTTTATGAACCCGCTGTTCCGCATTACATCTCTGTCATGCGGTACAGCCTACGTCGCAGGCAATCGCATGCGCGAAAGGCGGCATGCGATTGGGCCCATTGTGTAGGTAGGACTATTTTGCGCAACTTTGACGTTGATCCGTTTAAGGGACACTGCCACCTTAGCATAAGATTTGAGTTGAGATAGCCATTTTCCGTGCTAGGCATTGAAATTATGTATAGTATAAGTATAAGTTAAAACAACCACCGAGGTCGAATCACAAAGAAATTTGAGTTTGGTTTTGATATCTGTAACATTCCCCAGTCCCGCCCCCCCCTCAGTGTATTTTGGAACGGGGACCCTGATCCGATGACGTCGTCACTCTTTACTAAATGTTGATGATAGTCGACTTGTTTTACATTTGGCCATACATAAACCGCACATATGGCAGCGTGAAGGCTTTCTCTATTCCCGAAATTCCTTCATATGACGTCATCAGCCCAAATAATAAAACTTAACTTTTTATAAAATTAAGCAATGTTTGTGAGAAACAAATGTCATAATCGTGTTCGGCAGCAATAATTTTATATTTAGCGTCACAAGCGGTGTACATTTGAGAACTTTTAGGAAGGTGGCAGTGTCCCTTTAGGGAATGTTTCACACTAACATAAGATTTGAGTTGAGATGGACAAGTTGTTGGATTTCCATTGAAATTAAGTATTGTAGAAGTTTGAACAACCACCGGGTCGAATCACAAAAAGAAATTTGAGTTTGGTTTTGACATCTCCAACAAAGACCTATAGTGTATTAGCATTAGGGTTCTTAATCGATCTGTCGTCATCTCTCTTTACCCAATGTTTGTGAAAGTCGACTTGTTTACATTTGGCTGTACCATTAAGCCATACACTAGTATAACATATAGCCAGCGTGAAGGTTTTCTCTATTTCCCAAAAAATCCTTCATATGACTGTATCAGCCCAAATATTAAAACGTATTTTTATTTAAATTAAGCACGTTTAGTGAGAAACAAATGTCATAAATTGTGTTCGGCAAGCAATTACTAATATTCAGCACCACATGCGGCGTACATTTGAGAACTTTTGAAAAGGTGGGACAGTCCCTTTAACAGAATCGGCGAGTTAAGGTAAACGGACACTATTCTCTTTTGAATAATGCTTCATGTATCATGTTACAATATTTTAGTACTATTTACACCGTCACTTGTGTCGCTATTTATATTAATTTGCTGTGTCAAAAAACTGTTTATATTATTTTATTTTCGTCAGAATGCACTCTGGGAACGTATGTAATTATAATGTCTTAAAATGCGACTTATTTCCGTTGCTGGTGCTGCTTTTCAAAAGAATGGGCGAAGACCAGGCAGCAAAGAACGACAGTGTGCTTTTTGTAACTAACCGTTAAACGATGTTCTCAAATGCCACCAACCACAAAATTACATATTTAATTGCCTGTTTGCATGCACCGTTTAACACGGATGTTCATTGTTCAGGGTATCGCTGGGCGCCGGATAGGAGTGTTATCACAACAGTGAACACTGTAGGTAGGTCATAGAAATGAATTATTTTCCCGGGAAAAATGGCCGTAGTATATTTTTTTTGCCTTTCGTTTATAGAGTATAAAATTATTTTCAAAAAAAATAAGCTCAAAATTTTGAGGTTTAGAAGTAAAATCGCACTTGAAAATGTTGAAAAAATACAAAATATTTAATTTCTTAACCTGTTTCTTTGGAGCCAATAATTACCTGTCTAAAAAACGATTCGGTTGATGGGATACAACGTCTTTGGTGCCAAAAGGCATCGTGCTATGGTTTAATTTGTGAATTTGGAATTGTTATATATGGTAAAATTCTTGTCCATGATAAAACACAAAATTTCCGTAAATGTAAAAAATATACATTTTCCAATGGCTGTTCCGGAGCATGTTAAAGCTGGATAATTAAAAAAATATCGGGCAATTATTATATTTTTTTAAAGTGTTGACTTGCAGATACTAAACTTTAAGCCACATAAAGCAAGTTATGGACGAGGGGGGTCCAACCACACCGGCTGTCTTAAAGGCCCCACACATCTGTGCCTGCTACAATGCTATGCTATCCTCCCTTTCGCAGCCTTTGAGATTTGCTACTCAGCCAACAGGGCTGAAGATCTGGGGCTGGTTGAAGTGGGGTCACGACCTGCCCCCCTGATGCTTAAACTTGGGCGGGGTTCCAATAGAAAATAAAAACTGAGGTGGCCTCTTCATCAAAAAGAAAGCGGAGGTCATAGGTCAGAATGGGCCCTACACATGCCAAAAGGGATTTTTTTACTGAGTTGCCGTCTTCAAGTCGGCATGGTGATCCATGCCGGAACTTAAGAAGATTCTGAGGGGACTCGATTGCGGCAGAGGCCCCTCGGTCGGCCAGATGGCCCCTCGGTCGTTCTTGAGATCAGCACCTTGCCGACCTGAGAGGGACCAGGTCTGCCTGGGGCTCATAGGTTTTCCTGAGGGGCCATAGTTGGCCTAAGGGGCCTACGGTCGACTTGAGGGGACCCACAGTCGACCGGAGGGGCCATCGGTTGCCTAATATGGCCCTTAGTCGGTCTTAGGTAGCCGCCGTCCATCCTGAGGGGTCCTCGTCCGACCTGAGAGGCTTACGATAGGTCTGAGGTTTCCTCGCTCGGCCTTAAATTGCCCTCGCAGTCGGCCTGAGGGGCACTTGGTCAGCTTGGGGCTGTTGGTTGGCCTGAGGGGGCCTCGGCAGCTATGAAGGGGCCCTTGCTTGGCCGAGGGGTCTACGTCGACTTGAATGAAGCCCTCGATTTGGCTTCGCAAAACCCTCAGTGGGCCTGAGGGTCCTCGGTCCACTTGGGGCTCTTGGTTCAAGCTTGAGTGCCCTTCGTCGGCCTGAAGGAGAACTGTTCGGGCCCTGAGGGTCTGAGGGTCTGAAAGTGTATTGTCGGCCGGAGGGTCCCTGGTCTGGTCTGAAGCGTATTTTTAGGACCCGCTCATGCCTCATGCCCACAGAGATGGCCCTATGCCAGTCTGAGTGGACCCTCTCAATCCGAATGGGCTCTATGTCGGCCTGGAAGGGCCTTAATTCGGTAAGGACTGACCCTCAGCGTCTGAGAGTTGATGATGTTGGCCACCAAAGAAGTTGTATGCTGCAATTTCAGCGGACACGCAGGGGTTGCTGTCAGACCATCAGTCGACTGACAGGGCTCGCCGTCGGTCTGAGGGGCCTTGCTGGGTCCTTGCAGTCAAAAGGCTTTCTAGGGCTCCTGGCGGCCCTCGATGCCGACATATATTCTATTTTGGGAGATATTCTTCTTCTACGGTTGTGGCCAAATGGCTCTCTCCCAGCGAATATCAAAATATTGTAGCAAATTGTATGTTTTGCCCCTCTAAAAAATACAGACTTGAAACTCTTTACTTTCTTCGCCAACAACTTCTTCCCTGACGTTCTCCCCCCTCCTGGTCAGCAACTTTTCCCTTAACCACCGCCCCCTCCCCCACCCCCGCTCTAACAACTTTCGCCCTTCGCACTTCCCGGGGCCCCTTGTATTGCGGGGCCCTGTCTCTGGTCGGCCCCCTCGAAAGACTGGACCCCCAGACTCTGAAAGCGATCTTCAGGCTGTCAACCATGTGTAATTTGGCTCGATCTTGAATCCAAAAGTGCTTTAGAAATGAAAATATGGTTGCACGTCGATCAAGGAACATATTGCAACATCTTATGCGAAAATTTTGACAGACAATTAGACATGTGTATTGTGTATACCACGTGGGTGTAAGATACTATTGCCACCGACCGTATATACCTTCCGTATGGGTGTCTATGCCCAGGAAAAAGAAACAATGGCACCGAACTAATGCGTTCGTATTCATTCTCACTTCTTGCAAACGTCACCGGAAAAGTGCATTCTCAAGCTGCTGATGACTTGCTTAAATTTTGCGATTTTACCCTTTTTAATGCAATTTTGGCAAGACGAAAACCAAAACAAAACAAAAACTAAAGATAGCGGACGGTTTGCCAATGCCTAACGGACCACATCCAACCACTCCAACCATTCATTTTCTCTTCGATTTTGTTTTTCAGCCGGGGTAATTATTGTATATTTGTGCCAAATTCGCTAATTTTCAAGTGCAATTTTGCTCACTCAAAATCTGAGCTATTTTTTTTTATAAAAAGTGTTTTCGTGATACTTATACCCAAAGGCAAAAAAATATACTACGCCATTTTTCCGGAAAAATATTTCGTCATATTACCCCCTTCTATGACCTACCCTAGTGAACAGTATGCCCACGGAGCAATGACGTCAATGTCAAATTGTTCCTACAGATACAAACGGATGTCAGTTGAGTAACCAATGTCTTTCTTGCAAGGAACTTGAACGTCTATGTCGTCTGTCAATGACACAGGTATGACGCAGTCCTCAACAAAGATTAACGCCTTTGTCGATTCCTGCGTCTTCGTGACCGAACCCCTGACTCACTGCACCGACAGCAACTTTGTGTGTCTGAGTGCATATGTGCTACAGCCTGCACTGCATTGTGTACTGACTGTCCCGGCAGGTCTGTGTGACTATCTGACTGTCCCGGCAGGTCTGTGTGACTATCTGACTGTCCCGGCAGGTCTGTGTGACTATCTGACTGTCCCGGCAGGTCTGTGTGACTATATGACTGTCCCGGCAGGTCTGTGTGACTATATGACTGTGTGACTATCTGACTGTCCCGGCAGGTCTGTGTGACTATCTGACTGTCCCGGCATGTCTGTGACCATCTGACTGTCCGGCAGGTCTGTGTGACTATCTGACTGTCCCGGCAGGTCTGTGTAACTATCTGACTGTCCCGGCAGGTCTGTGTGACTATCTGACTGTCCCGGTTGGTCTGTGACTATCTGACTGTCCCGGCAGTTCTGTGACTATCCGACTGTCCCGGCAGATCTGTGTGACTATCTGACTGTCCCGGTTGGTCTGTGACTATCCGACTGTCCCGGCAGATCTGTGTGACTATCCGACTGTCCCGGCAGGTCTGTCTGACTATCTGACTGTCCCGGCAGGTCTGTGCGGCTCGACGCGGGTGGTCGAGGTGGGCGGACTTCCGAACCTGATACCTTTCCCCCGCTGGGAGAAGCTCTACAGTCTGTGGCAGGTGCCCGCTGCCTGCGGAGTGCCTCAGGGCATGCTGATTGGGGCTGGCGTCGGGCCCTGGCCACATGTCGGCAAAAATTCAGAGGTATGAGGAGTTCCGATGCGCACATAATACGAAAATAGGGCTTAGCCTATGTATCTACTTACTGTGAACGGCATACCGCTTGGAACAATAATTTTCGGCGATAACTTTTGAATGCATTAATTGGCATGAGCGAATTTCTCACCATGGACGTTTCAGGACGTGCGCTCATTTGTATTCTTACAAGTTGGTAAGTGTCAAACGAAAATTTAGAGCACTTTCCATTCAATCATAATGTTAAGATAATGCGAGCTCAGATAGAGGCTAACGCATAGTCGCTCTGTAGTCCCGCCCTCGACTCCGCCCACCACTCGTAACTGACCGGTCACGATTAGGACAGCTCCGGTTCAAGGTCAGCCAGGGCGAAGCTAAGCTCTGACGTCAGAGCATAGCTCTACTCTTTCACGATAGCCTCTACCCACTTATTGATTTTCCTGCGCGAGTTAACATTACGAGTGAATGGAAAGTGAAAACCTTTTTGTTCGACGTTAAAGGGAGTGTGCCTACTCTTTTGAAATGTCAAATATATTTTTATTACGGTAAGAAGCTATTGGTTTGATCATTGGTTACGACAAAATTCACGTCTGCGGATCCCCTTTAGTGAATTAATTCTTATATTCTGTTTTGCATTTGTTTTGTTTCAAAACTCAAACGATCGTCACTATAAACAGAGTAACGAAGATGTTACTTATAATGGCGCACCAAAGACGATAAACAAACCTATACGAGCAATATATGGTTTTGTTTATAGTTATCGAGGCTCTGTTCGGCAGCTGCTGTCAGTGCTCACGAGTTGTTTTCTATTGGCCAGACGCTAACAATATATGCTAGCGTTGTAATTTAAGAGCAAGCTTCTAGTAGCGAAAGCTCTATGGCGCAATATCGATAATAAGTTCCGTCGGAATGCTGATTGGCGACTGTGAGTATCTCAGCAAACTACGTGAATCTGGGGAAATGAAGTACTATGGCCTAAATTCAAGAAAAATATGTTCACAGACTACGTGTCAAACAACTCCACATGACCAATGTGAGTAGGTACACTCCCCTTTAACCGATGCCTACCTTAAACCCGCGAATTACTGGGGGGGGCTATTTATAGCCCCCCCTCCCGCTTAATTCTGCAATATCTCCATAAACCAACATAGGTATCGTGACCAAACCTTGCAATTACCTTGTCCCAGATTGCATTTTACACATGCTGCCTGATGGGCAAAAAAGAGAGGCTATGATAGGTCAACCGGAAATGACGATCCTGAGTTGACGTCATGTCTGCGGTTTTTGTTAAAAAATGAGGGTTTGCGGGAAACGCTTGCCAAAAACACAGTTTTTAAAGATAAAAACTCAATCGGTCAAACACCCAAACGATAGATAATATGTTGGGCTATCAGACTGCCATTTCTCGGATTTTTAAGAAAAAAAATGAAATTCTAAAATTTTGTGAATCTAAGATTTTTTTTAAGTTTAAAAAAAATCGAATTTTCAAAAAACCGGAATATATGTAATTGAGTTGATCCCAATGAATGTGTGTAAGAAAGTTTGAAGTCATATCTTCAAAAAACGACTGAGTGACAGCCTTCAAAGACAAAATTAACCACCTTTACTAAATAACAATAAGCAAAAAAAGTGCATTTCCTTTTTTTTGCTTTTTTCTCAATTTGTATTGTAAAAAAAACAGTTTTTAAGTCATTTTTTCGCGTTCTAATCGATAAACGAACCCATAAACATGTGTTACAACTCCTAATGACCGTAATCTTCAGTTTGACCTCGTGACCTCGGATGACCTTAACCTGACCTAAGGTCAAAATAAGCTTATAATGGTAATTAGAAGTGTCAGATACACGAATCATACCGATTTACCAACTGATTATGCGTTAAAAATTAAATTTTTGCGCGACAATGCCGACCACCGGACTTTGATGGCACGGTCAAACATGTTTTCATTTGACGTGACCTGTGACGTCATCGGTGACCTAAAGGGAAACATTATTAGGTTTGCCTCGACAAATTTTGATAGGGCTATCGAATGCCGTTCGATTTTTTTCAGATCGGTCCAGTAGTTTCGGAGATCAGAGGGGGGGGGGGCTATAAATAGCCCCCCCTCCCAGTAACTCGCGTTATGAAATATACCCAGTAACCCGCGGGTTAAGGCGCAGGCGTAGTAAAATAATACAAACCCCCCAACATTTGCTCATGGCTCTTTAAATATCCATTGCGATAAATTCGTTTACGCCAATTGGTTTCTTTAAAAGGCATCGCCGAAAATTAGCCCTGACCCTGGTGTGGGGGGAGTGTCATTTTGACCCCCCCTTGATTTTTCCGGAATACCGAAAAACAGCGGCGCGCAGCGCCGCCAAATTTTGTACAGCTGTTTGAACATCAACTTCCCATACTTTGTAAAAAAAAAATGAATTCAGGGTCATCTCGGGTCAGGTCACCAGGTCACGTGAAGTGACATTGCCTTCCAAAATGTTTGTGATCGTGCCAAACCACAGTTCTTGTCCGAAAGATTTGAAACTTGCAATATTTCATAAGATCATAAGTACCTACCATTGGAGTATCTTGGATTTTTTACACCGGTGACCTAAGGTCAGGTCGATTTCCTGACCTCCCCATTATAAGTGAACGGGAAAATAAATAAATGTTTCCTTTTCAGAAAGTATGCATTGGATCAGGCTAATTATTTCAGAATTGTGTTATTTTAGCTCATTCTGGATGACCGAGGTGCATTGTTGCTCAGTGATCTCTACAAGGTCATCTGAGGTCATCAGCATTGATTTGCTAATAACTCTTGATGGAAAAGCGATAGAGAAGAGCAGTTGACACCACTGTGTTCGTCTTGTCTGGCCACGTCGCCTTGTCTGCAATATGACCTACCTGGGTCAACAAATAACCTTGACCTGAGGTCACATTTTTTGATTGATTTTACCAAGTCACCAAGTATATGTTTCAAAGCGCCTCGACACTGAACAAAAACGATGGTGTTAAAATAATAATTGCTCCATCATTTTTAGATACAAAGTTATCCAGGAGCCTAAAGCCTAAACTACTGATCTGAGCTCGAGACATCCAATGCGATCGCATTTTTGATAAACTGTCGATTGCTTTTTCCGTTTGTTCCTAACTATCATAGTTCACGAGATATACGGGGGAAAGCGATTATTCGAAACAAAGTCTAAAAACTGTGAAATTTGACCTTTGATGGCCTCTGGCGACCTCAATATTGAAGTTATCTAGAAATGATCTAAAAACTTCAAATTTACATGTTGAGAGCTTTCGAACGCTTTTTTCAGCGTCTTTCTATCCCTCTTCGTTTTCGAGTTATTTTGACGCCCCACCATGGCGAAGTTGTCTCGGAGGCCCACCAGGTTAGGGTCCCAAGTCGGTCTTGCCGTTCACAGTAGAAAAATGATACTTTGACAGTTTGCCAAAAGAGCCAGACATTCACTCGGACCTTTAAGTTCTGTGCACCGGAGATCTTTATACTTTGCAACAGAATGCACGTGGTCTTGACATATGATCCCAAACCTCTCTTCATCGGAGGAAGGCTGCTGTGCCAAAAGTCACGTGGTCTTGACAGATGATCCCGAACCTCTCTGTATCGGAGGCAGGCCGCTGTAACCAAAAGTCACGTGGTCTTGACAGATGATCCCGAACCTCTCTGTGTCTGAGAGGCAGGCCGCTGTAACAAAAGTCACGTGGTCTCGGTAGAGGAGAGCGGGATGGTACAGACCAGACTGCCAGAGGACGAGGCGCGATCAGCACTGCTCTGCAACGCGTTCGTCTCCAAGGGAGAGCCGGGCAAGGTGAGCGAATCAACTGTGCGCCCCGCTGTGTTGAAAAGCTGTAACGTAAATGGAGCTCATCCCACGTGCAGCTTTCTGGAGCAATGCACTGAAAAATACAAACCTATTATGGTCTCGCATACTGGTGGATCAGGGCATTCAGGCCCTCCCCCAAAGGCCTTAAAGTGCCTGTTTGCCCCCCCCCCCGAAAACGATCCAAGCCTCATAACAAAAAACGATCGGTGATAATGTTATAATGGCTTTTGGCCTCTGTTTCATAACTACAAGTTCGATGGAAAGACCAACGGACAGGTCAATATTTACAAATAACAGGAAAGAATGCAGTTGTCCAGGGAATAAAACGCAACATTTTCCGCCGCTCCGCGGCGCAATTTAAATACCGAATGTATTTTATGGGGGTTACAAAATCGTACCGTTTCCCATCGCATTTGTTTTATGTTGCTACTTTCTTATATTATTTGCTAAAATAGTTTCTTTAACACTTTTTATCACACTTTTTAAACGCACAATGCATTAGAGGTACGCCACTAACACAAATGTGACGCATTGATGAGAATGCATATTCCAGGCAGGGCTGTTAAGAAGTGCGATTCATGCGACTAGATAAAGTGGGCGACAAAAAAATACCATTTCAAGGTTGCTCGCGGCCGAAAAGGCCATTCTGCACAAAAGTGTTTACCTTTTGCCCCTGGAACAGGTTGTAGGGGCCCCTGGCTAGACCGAAAAGGGCCCCTGGGCGAGTGAGAAGGGCTCTAAACATGCTGAATGGGACCCTAGCCAGTACAGAGTGGCCCCTCAGGTCACGGGGTCACGGGCCACTTTGTCTCGGCCAGATTTGATCCGGCGCCACCAAAACCATTTTTACTAGCCCTGATCCAGGGCAAACTATTCAAATTTTTGCGCCGCTACGCGGCGCAATTATTTAAGACTTGTAGGTCTTGGACCTTAAAAATATTCCAAGCTAGTATGGCTTATTCCAAATTGGTGTTGATGGTTCTTGATTTTTCAATTTGCTAATTCCAGCTCCAAAAAATGATATGGCCCATGCCATACATGCCATACTGCATTCTCCATCCTTCTAACGTGGGTATTCATCCGTTTTGTTTGGCCCTTTCAACGCTTGGGAAAGGGTTCGCCAACACCACTGGTGGATTCAGGGCGCATCCGGGGCGCATCCCCCCCCCCTATAGGAATTTTGGGGCATTAAATACAAGTATGCCCCCCACGCGTTCCTGTACTGAGCGTGAAATAAATGATCTTGATAGAAAACTAGGAAAGTTGACAATTTTGCGGGGAAAGATAGCACTTTATCGTAAAAATTGCCCTTGCTGCAGTCGAAGTAAAGTAAAAAAACTCGACAATTTCGCGCCGCTTCGCGGCAAGTTTCGCAATCGCATATACAAATTTGGCAAATTAATTTCATTCAGTGTCTTGCAAGCCAATCGCCTATATTTCTGGTTTTATCAGGCAAACCCGTAAAAAAATCTCGCGCGTTCGCGGCGCTATATAACTTTATAACATAGAAAACAGTACCTATTATAACATGGAAATCCATATGTGTCTTGCATAAACCAACCACCTAATTCTGGGTTATTGTATTCAGGCAAACCTGTTTAAAATTTCGCACCGCTTCGTGAAGTATCTATTATAACATGGATATCTATGTTGAAATGCTGCAAAAGCTTAAATACGCACATATTTTTTCGTTATTTCAGCAAACACCCACTGAAAAATTCTCGGCAACGCCCCTGCAAATGGGTATAATGAGATAAACGTTATTATTTCCTATATGTGTACCTATATTTCGCAGCATATATGCTACGGAATATCGTGTTTTATGTTTTTTCCCTCTAAAAAATGAATTTGTAAAACTCAAGTACCAAAATAAGGTGAACGGCCCAGATCCGAGGAGAAAAAAATGGGTACATTTTTGCCGAAAAAAGAGCCCCCCCCCAAGGCCGACGGCTGGATCCGCCAGTGTCTCGCATTGCTGTCATGTTTTCTTCTGTTGTGAATTCCACTTACCGTTAACGATGAAACAAAATGTATTGAATGTATTTCCTTGAAATCAGACTGGAGCGGTGTGTGTGCTGTACTATAATCCCGTTTTATTATTTCAGGTGTTCGAAATTGTTTGTGAAAAACGGACAGGGGACGATAACTTCATATCCTGTCTGCGGAAGCTTTAGTAGCCAGATACACCGATAGACCTGTAGGTATGTAACAGTACTGCAGACTGCGGAGGGATGATGGGTTTTCCTACCTAATCGTTAGCTGGTCTGTCGACACAAGGTCTCGAGGTATTCCACCACTGCGCCACCAATAGTAACACATTGTTATGTGCTCAGATTGCTGATAACATTCTTCAAGAGACTCATCGGCGACCTCATCACGATGGTCATGACCACTGACTTTCCCTGCATTGTTTGACACAATAACAGTACGGGTGGCACTCGGACCCGGACAGGGTTTAATCGCGGTGATATAGACCAGACCTGAAGGCTTCGTCAGCATATTGCTGATGTAAACAGTGTTGACTGGCGCTATTCCCTGGGCAGTGCCACGCCCAGCCACCCAGCAACTGCACTCAACAACCATCAACCGTAACAACAGCCCCAGCCCCCATGTGTCGTGCGTCCACCGACCTGACCCTGTTCTCGTCCCAGACTTGACAACAGCACCCATAAAAACATACCGACCTGACCCCGTCTCACGTCTCTACCGACCTGACCACGTCTCACGTCTCTACCGACCTGACCCCGTCTCTACCGACCTGACCTCGTCTCTACCGACCTGACCTCCGTCTCACGTACCGACCTGACCCCGTCTCACGTCTCTACCTACCTGACCCCGTCTCACGTCTCTACTGACCTGACCCTATCTCACGTCTCTACCGACCTGACCCCGTCTCACGTCTGTGCTAACCGACTGACCCCCACTCGTTCACGTCCTCTACCCGACTACCCGTCTCACGTCTTACCTACCTGACCCCGTCTTCCACGTCTCTTCACCCTACTGACCCGTCTCACGTCCTCTACTGACCGACCCTGTCTCACCGTCTCTACCGACCTACCCCGTCCAGTCTCTACCGACCTGACCCTGTCTCTACCGACCTGGACCCGTCTCACGTCTTTACCGACCTGACCCCGTGTCACGTCTCTACCGACCTGACCCCGTCTCACGTCATCTACCGACCTGACCCCGCCACTCGCTGGCTACCACCTACCCCGTCTCCACGTCCTACCGACCTGACCCGCGTTCTCACGTCTCTACCGACCTGAACCCCATCTTCCGTCTCTACCGACCTGACCTGTCTCTACAACCTAACCCGTCTCACCTTTACCACCTAGACCCACTGTCACGTCTCTACCACCTGACCCCGTCTCACGTCTCTACCAACCTGACCCCGCTCACACTCTCTACCGACCGACCTCGTCTCACGGTTCTCTACCGACCTGACCCCGTCTCACGCTCTGACCGACCTACCCGTCTCACGTCTTCTACCGACCTGACCCCGTCTTCAACGTCTCTAACCGACCTGACCCCGTCTACGTCTCCCGACCTGACCCTGTCTCACGTTCTTCTTTACCGACCTGACCTCGTCTCACGTCTCTACCGACCTGACCCTGTCTCACGTCTCTACCGACCTGACCCCGGCTCACGTCTCTACCGACCTGACCCCATCTCACGTCTCTACCGACCTGACCCCATCTCACGTCTCTACCACCTGACCCCGCTCCACGTCTCTACCGAACCTGGACCCCATCTTCCGTCCTTACCACCTGACCCTGCTCTACCGACCTCACCCCGTATCCTCTCTACCGACCTGACCTCTTTCTTCCCGTCTCTACCGACCTACCTCATCTCAGTTCTCTACGACCTGACCCCGTCTCACGTCTCTACCGACCTGACCCCGTCTCACGTCTCTACCTACCTTGACCCGTCTCCACGTTCTCTACCGACCTGACCCGTCTCACCCTCTCTACCTACCTGACCCCTCTCACGTCCTACCACCTACCCCGTCTCACGTCTCTACCACTGACCCGTCTTACTCTCTACCACCTGACCTCGTCTCACCGCGTCTCTACACCTGACCCGCTCCACGTCTCTACCGACCTGACCCGGCTCACGTCTCTACCGACTGACCCTGTCTCCAACGTCTCTACCGACCTGAACCTTCTGTTTCTCTTCCCCTCATTCTCCTTCTTGTTTATTTTCTGTCTTATTTCTCCCCCTTGTCTTACCTCCTCTTTCTATCCCCCCCTCTGTCTCACGGCTTCTATCGACCTGACCCCGTCTTCACGTTCCTCTTTACCGAACCTGCCTCGTCTCACGTCTCTACCGACCTGACCCGTCTCACCGTCCTACCACCTTGACCCCGGCTCCACGTTCTCTACCGACCTGACCCCATCTCACGTCTCACACCTTGACCCATCTCACGTCTCTACCGACCTGACCCCGTCTCACCGCCTTCTACCGAACCTGACCCCGTCTCACGTCTCTACCGAACCTGACCCCGTCTTCGTCCGGTCCTGGCCTCCTCCAAGCGCAGGCTTCTTCTAATACCGCCCTGCCTGTGTCGGTTAAGCCTCCCCTTCCCGTGTTGCGAGGACAGCCTCGCCTCACCTCACTGTGATTTGTCCCTCCCCAGTCTCCTAACCAATCCGGGCGCTCACCTTATACCCGTCTAACCCGGCTTTTCTCCCCGCCGACAGCGATGGGGGGCGTCTTCCTGATCGAGGCGGGCAAGGCGCGTGTACATGTCGTCGCGCCGGAGCTTCGCACCACACCGATCAAGACTGACGAGGACCTGAACAAGTGTATGAAGTTCTACGAGGTGTCGGCGCCACTGGTGTGCTGCACCAGCTTCTTATCAACTGACCTGGTACGGTGTCCGATCCTCCTCCGAGCAGGAGCATGGAAATTGCCTGATAATAACGTTAGGAACGTACCAAAATACAATTTCTGCTTTTAGCCTCATCGTTTTGTATATAGTCTGTTAATAAAAACATTAGGAACAAACTACCGTGATAATAACGTTAGGAACATACTAAAATAATAGTATTCCCATTAGCCTCATCGTTTCGCAGTGAACCGGGAACGTCGCAGTGAACCGGACCGACTGAGGCGACGGGCGCCGGCGATCGCGTGTGCTCCAGGTGTACTCCGTGTTTCCTAACGACGCTGACATGAGGCTCGTCCGTGTATTTTGCAGCGCCGAGGGTGTGGCAGAGAGTTTGCAGCTATTACGTGATAATGTTATGTTACAATAGAGCTGTTATTTTTCCCTTTAACCACAAATAACAGAGAAACCCTGTATAAAACTCGCGCCAGATCACATAAGTAGAAAAGGCGAAGCCTCCAGAATCAAACGCCCATATGGGTGTAACATGTAAGCTCCAAAGCAATAGTACTAGTTGCCAAGCTCGTATCTTGCCTAACTCCTAAGTAGGAATAACCAGCTGAGACAATGGAATATAAAAAATTGTGGAACGGTGAAAATTATGCATATCACTCTTCTTTTATAGTTGTGTGCAGTTGTGAAAATTAAAAAAAACCATGCCATTGTTCATCAAAACCATAAACAAAAACGCTTAGGTCCAGAATTCGGTGTGGGTTTGCGGGTTCCAAAATAGTCGCTTCTAGTGCACAACGTAATCCAGAGGCACGTGAGTTGTGTTACCTACGTTACCAATTACCACCAACTGGGAAACCTTTGCCCACTATCGGGTAACACGACCGCGTCCCTACATTTCCCGATCCGATTTGTCTCCCTCATGGTCCGCCTCCGTGGCGCCCGCCATCAGCGCGGTAGCTGGCGAGGCTTCGGCGCTGCATTTTCGCGATTAGTTATGACTGGTATCAGGCCAGGTCACATCCGTGTCGGCTCGCCAGTCCCCTCCCCCCCCCCCCCCCGCTGCAGTGCCGCCACTGACGCCACCACCACCACCGGTGCCTCCCCTCAGGGTCTGGACTTCCGCCTAGAGCACACCCACTGCTTCAGCGACCATGGCGAGGGCGGCCACTACCACGACGACACGACGCCGGACACAGTGCGCTACCACGCCTTCCTGCAGCTGGCCGAGAGCGCCTACCGGATCGACGCGCCTGTGGAGTTCCATCAGAACGGCAGCAGGGACTAGGTTCCGGCCCCGCGACCGACGCGGGCGCAAAGCCAGCGACAGCGATACAGGGCAAGGAAAGGTAACGGGGTGTTTGGGAAATTTCCGCCACATGCAAATGGGCTTATGGAAAACACTGCTTGTATACGTTTCTGTGGATGAGGAGTTCGAAGGGGCTAGAGACGATACGTGCGATACTGTGATAGAGTACAAAAATCGAATATTTTGATTAATATGTTATGTTGTAAACGGATCTTACGGGAAGCACGGATTCATTTAATATGTTCGCGGACGACCATGTTCGGAGACTCCGGAAACAATAATGCTTGTGATGAAATACAAATACTGTTTTTGTCTCCCCATAGCTTGTGTGACGTCTGCAGATCCAGGAGCTTTTGACATAATAGTGAGTAGTGACAAACATTATAATTGTGAAAACGAAACTCAATACATTTGCAAAACAAAATAAAAGATGCCGCATTGCCGCAAGCAGGACCAAAGACATTTACATTAATTAAAACCTCTCGCCTAAGTGGACAGGGTCATTTTGACCCCCCTGCCACCCCCCCCCTGACCGTTTTTCCGGTGAATAGCGGGGAAAACGGCGGCGGCAGCTCCCCCCGCCAATTGTGCATGCTGTGTGAACATCAATTTCCCACACGTTTGACAAAAAAATTACTTCAGGTCAAGCGATGGTCAGGTTCATCGGGATAGCTGATAAGTGACCTTGCCTTCCAAAATGTTTTGATCGTGCCAAAAGCCACAGTTTTTGTTACCAAAGATTTGAACACTTGCAGTAGTTCATAAAGTTAATAAGTACCTATAACTTGTTTATTCTGGATTTTGTGTATCGGTGACTAAGGTCAGCGTCAATTTTCTGACCGTCCCCATAAGTGAATGGGGTGAATTAAACAAATTGCTTCCATTCAGAAAATATACGACTGAATCAAGCTATTCTTTCAGAAAGCATGTTTTTTGGCCGTCTGGATGAGTCAAGGTGCAGTTTGTTTCCCATGATCTTGGGGTACAAGGTCATTGAGGTCATCTTGAGGTCATCCAGCATATGATTTGCTAATAACTTTTTGATAGGAAAACAGATCAGAGACGACTGTTACACCACTGTGTTTGTCTCGGTCTGGCCCCGCATAGACTTATTATTCGCACACCATTGACTTACCCAGGTCACCCAAATGACCTTGACCAGAGTCAAATTTTGAGAGATGAACCTTAGAAAGGTCGACCATTTATATGTTTTCAAAGGCGCTCTTGTCAAGACGAACCAGCGATGGTGTTAAATTCATTGCTTCTATTGTTATTAGATAAAAAGGTTATTAAGGAAAACAAAATCTAACAAAAACTGCATTTTTGACCTTCCGATGACCTCTGGACGAGCCTCTAACTATTGTCTGAGCTCAATCGGAGGACAAACTAGATGCGATGCAGATTTAATTAGCTATCGAATTGGCTTTTTTCCGTTTGTTCCTAGCTATGCATAGTTCACGAGATATACGGTGTTGTTATGAAGCGAAGTCCAAAAACTGTGAAATTTGACTTCTGATGACCTCTGGTAACCTGCATATTACCTTAGCTAAAAAATTCTCTGTAAAACTTCGATTATGTACACGATTTGAGAAGCTTTTCAAAACGCTTTTTTCCGCGCGTCTTTTCTATCCCTTTTCGTTTCAGAGTTAGTACGGACGGGGTCATATGAGGCCCCCCCACAGTGGCGAAGTCTGTCTGGTAGGCCCTACCCTGGCGCAGGTTATAAATGTGATTTTCGGGCGAATTGTGTAAGCATTGTTGGATATAATAAGATGCAAAAATGGTTGAAAACGGTGAAATTAGTCAGATTAAAGCTGACCAAAAAAGTGTCCAAAATGTGTAAGTCTGGTGGACTGACGGTGATCCATAATTGAATCAGTTTTTCTTGGTAACACGAAAATTTGGTTAACCGACCCTTGACCACGACTAATGGTATCCAAGATGACTCGTGCTGCAACAGAATGCTCGAATGCAACAATAAATGGTGTCAATTTCACGTCCTCACTATTATTCTCGCAATGGTTCATAGTGAAGCGGTAGGTTGGCTAAAATGGGCAATGACCCCACACAAAAAACGGCAGGAAGGCAACTATGCTTTCCCCAATAAAAACGCACACACACACGCAATCCGGCAGGTTGTAGTTTGTGGTCCAGGTTGGGGCGTTGGATTTACGCCTCCGCCGCTCAACTAGTGGCTTCGCCACGGTTTTTGGAAACCCTTTTTGCGGATTGACTCGTGTCATCGATCACCCCTGAGGTTGGTGGAAAAGGATCGTCTTATCACTTGAAATGGATGCCTTGCGGGTGCGTTAAAGTAGAGTGCCCTCGATTTTTAGACGGGAAGGTGTGAGTTGCGGCAGCGCTGTTCAAAGTCGTCCATCCTCCTTTCCATTAAGAAGGAGGGTCAGAGTACCAATAGGCGTAGGAGCGGAGCAGGAGGGCCGGGGGAGTGGGCCAGCTCATCACTTTTCGGCCAATTTTGTTTGGCCCCAAATCTGCAAAAATATTACATATTGGTTAGATTTATTTCAAGATGAGATCAAAGTTTCACTGGTTCCCCACTTTTCGTGGTGTTCCTTCTAGTGATGTCATTTTTTCAAAATGTCCTGACCAACACCAATCCAATACCGAACAGGAGGCATTTTTGGTGACCAAATACCGGCCGATTAAGGTTGAAGTCAAAAATGTCCACAATTTGACCAATTTTGAAATTATAGGTGGTGATGTTGCATGTAACATGTGTATTGTATAATGCATGCAATACTTATTTTAACGACCTCACTTACTCTGGTGAGCAATATATTCTACCTTGATTTAATAATGCTGTGTTCTAATTAGTATTCATATAAATTTATTGAATTTTGAGCAAATTAAGCATTAATTTGCTGGATAGAAATAAGAATGCGTAAATATGTGACGAAAAAGGGAATGGTTTAAGATTAGGCTGACCGAAAAGTGTCCAAAAATGAATAAGCCTGAAAGACCGATTACCAAATCGGTCACACAATTTTTTGGGTTACCGAAATTTGGGTTACCAATTGTCGCCACTAGTTCCTTCATCCCTATATGTCTTAGAACGTAGCCAGAGGGAGGCACTTGGGCCATGCCACCCTGAGCAAACCAATTTCACACTAGATAACATGGGTTTTTGCCGACGACCCGACCTTACTCCTCCTCCCCCCGCTCAACAACTTTTCGCCGAGACGACATTTTTCGGAGTGAAATTTCCCCTCCCCAAACTAGAAACCTAGATCCGCCACTGCTCTCGGGCCGTCCAAGGGCCACCATAGGACGACTGAGGGTCCCCTCAGACTGTCTTCAAGTCGGCATAGGAGTCCCTCAGGACGACTGAGGGCCCCTCAGACCAACCGAGGGCCATATTAGACCAACCGAGGGCCCCTCATGCCGACTTTGGCCCCTCAGGACGACTGTGAGCCCCCAGGTCGACTCTGGGCTCTCTCGGGCCGGCCAATGACCAATTCAGGACGACCGAGGGCCCCCTCAGATCGTCTTTAAGTCGGCATGTATCACCCATGACGATTTGAAGACGGCTAGCTCGTTTATAAACTCTTATTT
The DNA here is from genome assembly GCA_014673585.1 of Semibalanus balanoides. Lineage (NCBI taxonomy): Eukaryota > Metazoa > Arthropoda > Thecostraca > Balanomorpha > Balanidae > Semibalanus > Semibalanus balanoides. The sequence continues at coordinate 26,977 of VOPJ01009373.1, forward strand.
TGGCATGTGTACTGTGTAAGCCCCATCATGACCTACCTGTGACCGTCCGTTTTCTTCTGCTCCAAGAGTGTCCCCACCCAGTTTTAATTTGTAATTGTACCCCCGGTTTTTAACATCCAGGGAGCCCAGGGGGTCTAGACCCCTCCCCCACTCCGCTGTCCCGCCCGGTGCGCGGACTGTCGGAACAAACCTGGCTCCGGGTGTCCGGCCCCGTCACGCACCGGAAACTTACAGCTCTAGCGGACCATGTGACCTGGGGCGGACTGCGTCTGCGCGTGACAGCCAGGGCCATGGAGACGGGGTCGGAACGGAAGGCGCCAGGTCAGTCTACCGCTTCCCGAGGCTGGCCGGTCCCTCTCTCCGTGCCAGTACAGTCTAAGAAGTGGACGAAAAACCTATTTGTAGTGTTATGGGGTTCGTGAAATCATACCGTGTTCAATATGCGTTCGAGTCGAGTCTGTCCTTTGCTTGGTGGATTGTGGTGCTAGTGACACCGCGGTCGTTGCCATGGCGACTACAGCCTTGGACATGAACGCCATAACAACAAAATGCGGTGTGACATAGTCGCAAGAAGCGATGTATTCTAGCCTTGCCCGCAGACTGATGTTATGACCGGGCCGCCAGCGTGAGTCTCACCACTGTCAGACTATTACTCTGCAAGCTTCTGCGTCCTCTCCACCGTCCCCTGCGGTCCTATGTTTCCTCCCGTCCACCTACTGAGCCTCACCCTAAGGCGTCGCCAGTCGCCACCCTCCTGAAAAGGATTTGGGAGCAAGGGCATATTTAAGTGATTGACGTTTTCATGCAACGCCCATAGGCGTAATGCTAAAATATGAAAATGTTCGGAAGGACGTGTCCCTCTCCCCCACCCCACACACCTCCAACGCCATGCACCCTGTCTCCCTCCCGTCCTCTGATGTCCCTGCAGTCGTTTTGCCCCTGATTGTAAAGCCCGAGACATATGATCTTATCGGACAGGTCCTTATCAACTGAAATCGAATTGGTCATGTTTTCTTCCCGGCGAAGCCTGTATTTCTATAACCCGTCCGCTGAGGATTGGCAAATCCTCCTAGATCACCTGTCTATTTGCTTCTCCAGCTGTCTCCAGCTAGTCGAAATTCGACCGTTCAAAAGTCCTCGAGTTTCCTTGTACGCTTGCACTTCCTTCAACCGAGGATCGCCCAACCCCTCAATGGAACGAGCAGGTGCAGCGACTGCGACATGTGCCAGCATCATGCTATGTCAAGCATCTAAAACGGCTCCCGAAAAAACGCTGAAGGAGAAAATTTGATGACAATTGACAGTAGCCTGAGCTATACCCGCAAACCGACGAAAAAAAACAGTCTTTCAACCGAGCAGGTAATGCTTGCACGATTCACATAACAAGCTGTTGTTTGGATATAAGAATTTTGATGCTGGCCTGGCAGTGCATGTCTTTAAGGGAATAGTTCACTTGAAAAAATGAGAAAAAGCTCAAAAATGATGAAGAGAAGCAAGAAATTAGGTATCATATTACTAGTAAGTCAAAGAAACCTATATTTACGCGGAAAAAGCAAATTAAAATGTCAATTATTTGGTGATAATTCACATTTTTCCCCTCTAAGTAATGCAAAATCAGCTTGCTTAGAAGCACGTATGTCATCAAAACGTCATCGATTTGGAGGGATTGTGGCGCATACAAGACAGTACTTGCCTAATAACTTGTAAAATTATGGAAAATGCAACGCTTTTAGAACCACGGAGATTAATTCGAAGTCAAATCACGTGATTATTCATTTATTTATTTGGCGGCGAAGTCTCATAGATAAAACAAACGGCAAAGAATACAAATATTCTTTGCCGTTATTTGTGTTTATCCAAGAAGAAGTTTGCGTAGTTCATCTATGGACGTTGAAAGTTATGTTAAATATTTCAACTTAGCCTATACCATGTATTCATTTACGACAAATTATCAGTGTATTATTTTGCATAATCAGTGCAGTGAAACGTGAGTTATTCATGAAACCCATGCACTCAAGGAAGCAAGAGTTCGGCCCATCTGTAAGACTAGGTACGTCTGAATAATTTCGCTGAGAATGTTGCTGAGAATAACGTTTAATAAACGATTTAAGCATCAAAATCACGATAAATCCTCACAAAGTGTATTCTTGCAATCCAGGGGATAAGGTACTGAAACAATATATTTTTGTCCAGTCCAGCACTAAGCGTTTCTATCAAACACTTTTCCCAAAGTCTTACGTCATCTTTACGTCATAATCCATTGCGTCATATCAAGCAAAATCAGCCAATCAGCGATTAGGAGTTACCGGGTATACCCGGTCTCGACTTTTAGGACTGAATATTAAATAATAAGAGGCTTTCCTTTGAAAATGTTGAAAGCGTCACAAGTCATTTTCGAGCATTGCGCCACGAACTTGGCTATCTCAACGCAAAACCACAATGTTTAAAGGTGAACTATTCCCTTTAAGCAATATCGCCATTTAGTACTTCAATCTGCGCCCATGGATCACAGGTCTGCCTTCGCATGGTGCATTAATTGCGCTAGAAACGATTCGCTGGAGGCGAGTCCATATTTAGTCAAGGGGAGTTCGCTTTGTTGAGCGAACCAATAGCGTGCCCGAGACGGAGATGTTGCAAGATGTTCTGTCAAGTGTCAACTAGGTGAAGATCTGGGCTTCAAAGCTAATCTATACATCATTGATCTTGCTATTTACCACCAAACCTGCAATTTTGTAACATACTATATTCTTCCCAACATATTACCAAATTCTGAGAGACATTTCTATACAAAAATCGCTTGCAAAAGTTGCGCAGTTAAGGGGATCATAAGACCTTTTTCCACTTTATTGGAGGTGGCATTGCAGTTTGGTACACGAGGCTAAGTTATATTGCAGATTTTAGTCATAAAGCTTGCAAATGTCTTTAAGTATAACAAAATCACGTTCAAACTTCGTAAGCGTTCCACGCAATTAAGTGCTTCCAATTGGTCGGCGAGCTGCCATGGTTAGAGCCGTAGAAATAAAACACGTAAACTCATGCCTTTTCTTCCGAATCTCCTGCAATGATTATAGGTCCCAAATAGCGGAAAAAGGCAAAATTTGGTTCATAACTAGTTGTTACATTACTCAGTTCATGCAAATCAGATTATAATGTCATTATTAATGACTCGGGCATCCACGTACCATTCCAATAATAGGTTGACTCCAATCGCGCCAATACGAAGTTGAAGGGATGACACCCCCGGGTCGGCCATTCTTAAGCCCTCAAAATAACAGTAAAGGTATGCAGACATAATTCCTTTTTGCGCCACGTCATGGGAAATCAGTTGAGATGATGACTTAGAAAACCATTTGTATTATAGGCGATATAATTCGGCTGATGACCGGTATGCATCGTCCTGCTTCAACTAGTTAATCGAAGTCCCTTGGTCGGTGTATAATTTAGTAGCAGAGTTGGGAAATGTTTCGACGATTGCAGCGCACATGATCGGCAATTGCCACCAACTGTGTTTACATCACGTGTTTACGTTCTGCATTGTTTGTATTCAGAGCAAAATATATGCCTCATTTTTGCATTTATAGAGCGAAATGTTTTCTTCTTTTGCATTTGGACCAGAAATGCTAGTACTGATATAATTTGAATGTAATTAATAACAAAAGCTTATCAAATAGGTTTATTAAAATGCAAAATTTGTGAAAAGTGGGATAATAACGTTCGATAAATATTGTTGCATCGCTTCCATCCTCAAGATAATTATTAGAAGACATTCGAAAAGGTTTTATGATCCCTTGACTAAAATTTCATACTAAAACATTTCAAAACATCTTAAGATGCTTAAAAACATTTTGTTCAAAATAATCCATCGTGAAAACGGCTAGTAGCCGTTTTTACGACAAACTAATTTGCGAACAAAAAAAAATGTTTAAACCCTCGCCATGCGGGACCGTAGGGCGAGGGTTAAAACAGTTTTCTCAACTTAGTCCATCGTGAAAACGGCTACTACTAAAACATTGTAAAACATTTATTTTAAAATGTTTTAAAACATTTGGCGCAAAATAATCCATCATGAAAACGACTATTGTATCAATGTTGTTTCACAGCGATCTGTCCGTCCGTTCCTCTGCGAGGAAAGCATGCACGGATGCGCAGTAGCGGAGAACGTGCGTTCTGTCACGGGGCACATTCTGTCAGCGGGGTTTTCTCGTGAACTATCCATCGCAGGTATATTGTTGGTTTCGTAAGCACATGTTCCTTTGTGCTTGCAACAGCCTCGGCTACTATCAAAACAACAACATGCCTGCGACCGGATTGGTCCAAATTGGAAAAGTTTAATTTTCAACCAAGAAATCCAAACTTTTTGTAAAGTGAACACAACTTTTGGTTTAGTGGCCATTCAGAGAATTGTATGGTGTTCTTTGAATTGCTGTCATGGGGCGACACGAATGTCCAGAAATATTGTATTTGAGCGTTATTCTCCCCAGTTCTCCACAAGTTTTCAGTAAAAAACGACTTAAAATGTTGTGACCTATGTCGTGTGAGGAACAGGTTCTGTCAGCCAATCTGGGACACCCAATCTGGGGCAGGTACTGTCACTGAATCTGTGATCATGATTCCTAGTCGAATCGCTTATTAATGACGACCATTTAAATGGTTGCCATGTTGATCTACAGATATGGTGACGCCACTACAAGCGTAACAACGAATCGGGTGGTGCGATGCAGTTCACATGATTCCGTGCCTTAATGGCCTTTTCTAAGGAATTTTGCACTTTGGTGGAATATTCTACTGGCGGATCTAGGCCAGGCTTCGAGTTTGGAGGGCAAAAGGTTTAGCTACATTTCGTTAGCGATAAAAGTTGTTGACCCAGGGGGTGATGGACGTCGGGTTGGTCAGCGCAAAGGAGTCGTTTAACGGGTGGGGAAGCGGCGTGTCGGGGCCTCATTGCAAAAAGATTCTATCACTAGAGCCCGTGGAGACAGTTCAACACGTTTGTCTTACCTGCTGACTGCGGTTGGATCTTTGCGTCCACAGGGGGGGGGGGGGAATTTCAAAGGCATTGCGGTGAAAATCCACCCAGTTAACATGTTAAATTATGTCCCGATTCGTAAATGGATAAAAAAACGAAAAAAAAAACAGTGTAAGGATCATATATGGCCGTCATTTGCTAAACTAGCCGTTTTCACGAAGGATTATTTTGCGCGAAATGTTTTAAAACATGTTAACCCGCGCCCGGGTGGGCCTCCGAGACAACTTCGCCATGGTGTTTTTTTCCGCGTTTTTCTATCTCTTTTCGTTTTCGAGTTAGACGGGGTGTCATTTTGAGAAAAAACGTTTTAACCCTATTCCTGGAGGGATGAAAAGTATACGAATCTGTCGGGGGGGGGGGCTTATTCGCCCCCCCTTCAGATCTCCGCTGCCAAAAGAGCTAGGAACATGAAACTTGGTGTGTGACTAAGGTCGACAATGAACTCTATTTTGTCAAATTTTGGTGACCTTGGGTCATTATCTTCAAGATCAAATGACGTCATCAAAAATTATTTCTGTCAAAACATGATATTTTC